>JAPESX010000151.1:0-26750 GCA_029590615.1 Nemania bipapillata | reverse complement strand
TCGCAGTACTGCGGGTAGACTGGGCCAACACCACCCACGAAGCCCTTGGCTAGGACGTGGCGACGCAGGTTCCAGGCGCCGGGTTTCTTGTCGTCGGAGAATGGCGCTACCTCCAGGATGATGGGGTAGCCTTCAGGCAAGTGGGTGATACCAGATACTTCATATCCTGTGTTAGGGTAGGCCATGGTAGCTGTTCCATAAGCACTGCTTGTTGGCATGACTGTGCTACTACCACCACCGCCAGATGGTGTGTTACTGCCTCTATGCGGTGTGCTACTGGCACATGGCGTTGTGCTATTATACTTAGGTGGTGTGCTACTGCTCCTAGGCGGTGTGCTGCTAGCACAGGGTGTTGTGCTATTGTGCCCAGATGGTATACCACTACTTCTAGGTGGTGTGCTACTGGTGGCATATGATGTACTACTGCCTCTAGGTGATGTGCTATTTCCACCCCCGGTTGATACACTATATGGAAAACTAGAGGAACAACTGGTAGAGTTTATACTGCGAATCGATGTGCTTGTCGAGCAAGTAGTAGTTTTGTCTGGACTGGAAGGACTGCTGCTTGATTTCGAGGAGCAGCTGGTGTCGGATTGCCAAGATCGAGTCGTTGAGGTGGGAATAGGATGGGAAGAACGGGCTGTTGTGGGAGTAGGTTGTGAGGATTTAGTTGTCGATGTGCAGGTAGAGGCGGGTTGAGAAGACTTTGTTGTTGTTGAGGTAGTAGTCGATCGAGTCGTTGATGTAGTGGTTGATCTAGTAGTTGGAGTTCTGATCGTGGTGGTAGTTGAGGGTGGATTGGCTGTTTGTAATGTCAATATCGCTCTTTACAACCTAACAAAAGGATAGAAGGGCTATATGTGTACAAAACAACTTTTCGACTGAGCCTATTCGATAGACTCGATACATCGAGGGCTTGGAAAAAGATGTTGGAAGGGAAATAGGGGGAAAAGCTTAGGACTGGGAATTTATAACTTACAAGCTCCAGGGGTACAAGAATAAATAACAGTGTGGGACCAGGACGAAGTATAGAGCTCAGCCCACCGGTTAGGTGTCACATCTGACCTGGCATAAACTAGAGGGCCTTTATCACCACCGCAGTTCTGTCGAGTCGATCCTGGACATGGCTGGTTGCAACTCTCCAGCGCACCGTTTGGAGTTGCACTGGACTGTATGTTATCCCCACAAGCGCATTGGCTATTCGTAGGCAAGCCATAGATGGCAGCGAATCTGTGGCCCCGCGAGTCACAAAATCCAACGCAAGTATCTACACTTATAGAATTAACCGGTATCGAAGCTGCGGTGACTTGTTCGAATAAGTCCTCTACCAGTGTATCTTGCCAGCAGCCATAGTTCACGAAAGCATGAGCAGCAGGACTAGCTGTGGCGATAAAACTCGCTGATGCTGACATCGTTCTAGTCGCATATTTAACAACGGGCGAGGGGCCGCGGGCTTTGATGCTTTGTGGAGTCGGAAAGCAGTCGTATCCGTTCGGCGCCGGCTCGTCAGCGCTGGGATCGGCGATGCCAGGAATGGTGGGGATGAAGCATCCCATGAGTTTGGGGTTCGCGTAGACGGGGAAAGGACCGCTTCCAGAACCACAGCAATCTTGGCCAGTACACCCGCTACAGCCACAATTAGTAACAAATATTCAGAGCGATGCAGACAATGATAATGTTATCCTACGTGGTTATAGATGGGTCTGAGCAGTGTTTGGCGCAACCGTCGGTGTTTGAGGGCACCTGGGAAGATTTTTTATTAAATTCGGAGCCACAGTTGCAGTTGATATTCCTGGGCCATATTGTTAGGACAATCTGAAGACAGAACAGAGCTAGAGTTACACATACCCCTGAGCCGTGTCTCTGCCCATATAAACGTAGGGCATTCCTAAATCCGCGCAATACTGTAAACAGGTAGAGGCGGATTGTACCAGTACTGTTGTGATAGTGTCGTCTCCAGAAGGAAACCTGGCGTTCCTGAAGCATCCAAGGAGGCCGTAGCCTTTGGCAATCGATGAGTAATCCGTTAACGTCCTCTCGTCGGGGAATGATGGGTCAACGAAGATACGCGCACCCCTGTTTGAACCACAATTTTCGCGTCTATCACCCCCGCAAGGCGGCCAGTCGTCCCCGTTTGCGTTTGTGTTGCATAAGTCCTCAGAATTCGCGTTAATCAGAGAACTAAGTTTAACCTCGGTCCCGTCAGTTGTCGTATAATCCAGACTGCTCCCGCAATGGCAGCCCTTGTCAAAAAGAGCAGTATATTTGAAGCCATGTGCTCGACATGTCTGGGCACAGAAATAAGGGGTAATGGTCATGTTTACGAAGTCTCCGATATTATAGTTGATATAACTCCTCGAGTTATCCGCCGTGGCAGCTGGGTCCCAGCCGGTTGGTGAAAAGGCAAACGGTGGCTTGTTTGTTGCTGCACACCCTAAGTATTGATAGTTATACTCAGAGCTACATTGTTTGCTTATGTCCTGGTAGTAAAAGCCTTGGGAATTAGCCATGGAACTCAAGGCTGCTAACGAGACGAGGGCCGCGGCCCGAATGTGCATTGACAATCCCATGTCAACAGATCTGCCCCTAGAGGCTTCGTAGCGCAGATGAGCAAATTTCTGGAACCGCTGATGAGAAAGGATGAAATGAGCACACTGCGTATGGTGATAGCAATGATTATAACAGAGACGGCAATAGAACCGGACGGAGGGTAGGAAGTCGATGAGCGAGAGGCACGATACTTGAAGGCCAAAGTATATTAAAAGGGATATATACTATATACCTAGGGCTAACACTCCTAGTAACCGTCAATGTCTCGTAGTGAAATCCTTAGGTAAAAGTCTAGGAGAGTGATTTTCGCGCTCTTATGGCATTCCCCCATCTTCATTGTGGTCGGTAATCGAGTAGCATTCATGGGNCTATCGATTTGATTCAATTTTAGACGGCCTCTCCCGCCCTTGGAATGAAGCCGGAGGTTTCATAACTTTGCTACATACCCCTATCTTAATCCCCTCGTAAGGGCTGACGATCGTTGTCGACAAAATATGGAATAGGGAGAGGCTAGCGTTCTGATGCATCGCTGTTTTACTAGAAACTTAGTACTAATGTTATGTCTCACTGCTATCACGCTTTTGACCTCGTGGTTTCAATATCAGTGAACAAAGCAATCATGTTCCGGACTAATACCTAACTCCTGTTGTATGCTCTACATGCATTTCAACTTTCAAATTCTACAATCCTTTGCGTCGTATTGCTTGTGGTATACATCCGCTCTCCTTGCTCATTATTAGGGCCAAGGTGCCTGGACCCGTCGGTCTCTTTGGTAGCTCCGGCGTCGGCATCCGCGCCATCTAACAAGTCTCTATCGGAAGACCGCACACTTCTTCTTTCTGCATCTCCACTATAGGCTCCCGAGGGCTTGATAGGGCCTTGAATGTCCTCCTCCTCCTCATCGTCCTCCTCCCTTTGCCCTGGTAGTGCGTTTTTCTCTAATTCACGCTGTGCTTCTTCCATGCGCCGTCGTACTTCGGCCGCAACGCGTGATGCGTCTGTGACTATGTTGTCGAGCACCCCGCGCAACCCTCGGCCAGCTCCCGCTAATCCTGGCTGCGCCCCTGATGAAGACACGACAGCCGGGCGACTGAAGTTTAGATTAGAGAAGGTTGTGAGTGACGATGATTGGCTGGCTGCATTAGGTAGACCGTCGATAATGTGTAGCGACGTAGGGAAGGAAGATTCGAAGAATTGTTCGAGGAGTTCATCTGCTAGGACGACCATGCGGAACGTGGGCAGCGTAATGTGGAGAGGATTTGAGGGGTCTAGCGCGACATTTGCTTTCTCGGATTGAGCTTTTGACACAGCTCTCGTACCGGCATTCTCGACCGTTGGTTTGCCAATTGCTGGAGGTATTGGCGCTTGATCAAGCATCTTCCTGTCTGCGGTGTTTAGCGTAGTCGAGGGGCCTTCAAAGCCTATGAGGTCTTCTTCATCTTCTTCATCTTCCTCATCGTCCCCGTCATCACCAATCGCAAATGTTCCTTCCTCAACTGACATATTGTCGGGTCTAGTTGACGCACCGGGGCCTGTACTCTCCACAGCCTCTTCCTCGTTGCCGGGGTGGTCTGGGTCAGCATATTCAAAACAACGTCTGATGAACGCGCTGACGCTCCCAAGGAAACGTTCATTTACGGTGCCACCTATTGGTGGGCTCAACGATGCGCCGTCTGCTTCTGTCATGCCGTTTAGCATTGTGGTTGAGTTGGAATGACTAAGAGCGCCTTCGAGCCCACGTCTAGAGAGGAATAGAAGAGCTTCCGATACCCGTAGGATACCCTCACGATCTACTTTGCCATCCCCATCATCATCATAGAGTTCAAAAAANTAGGTGATAGTGCCCATGATGTCTCTTCCTCCTTTGATTTGCGCCAACCCAGTAACAACATTCTGTAATGTAAGACTGGAGCTATTGGTCACGTCCCACCTACGAAATAACCTCTGCATGAACTCATGATTGGCTGGTTCCGGACCACTGCCCCATGGTGATAAGAGGTTGGGATCAGACCGTCTAAAGCTTCCAAAATATGAATTGCGCTCGGAAGCAGGATCGCGTCGAGGAGAAACCGGTGGCGCATCCGAAATTGCCCATTTAGAAATACTAGCTAAGAATTCTCGGAAGGCATCGTAGTCCATTAGGCTAGTACTGGGGCCAAGGCCAACTCGGCCCTTCTCGACGCCATGGTCATGATGCTCTGCGAATGCTTCACTAGCTCTCGTTTTACTAGCCTTTGCACGACGAAGTTGTTCTTCTTGAATAATCCGATCGCGCTGTTGCCGCTCATATAATACTCCGTAAAATCGATCATAGAGAGCCCCGAGTTCTTCTGGGCTTAGAAGCTTGCTGTCGGGACCTAGATTGCGGATAGCTGTTCGTTTAGCGAAGTTCTCAATATTATTGAGCACTGCGTCTTTATTCTTGAGCCGTAGGTCTTGGATGGTACTGTGAGTGATAGCGGCGAATTCCTTGAAAGCGACAACCATAAGTTCCTGAAACCGATTGATAGCGCGTAGCTTAGGGTTCTCGGATTTAGGGTGCGCGGACTCGTCTAGACGTGAGAAGTAAGATTTAAGTACCGAAATGAAAGCGCCGTCGTCTGTTGCATCGAGAAGTTCTTCGCCGTTGATCCGTAAGATAGCCAAACCGACCTGAAAAAGAACCTTGGGTCCTTCAACAAAAAAAANCGTCCAGAACTCTAAAGGCAAATACTAGGGGCATGGAGTTGATATAAAGAGACAAGAACCAAGGGAGAGATACGACTGAGAGTTGAACATCACTCTTAACCAAGTGTTCCCACAAGATGGGCATTGTTTTCTCCACGAGTGACTCAAACACTTTTTGGTCCAGGAGCGTACCGTACATAGTAGACGAATAGTATCCGGGCACTAGTCTATCGCATAGTGCCGAGAGCAGAAAAAACGCCTGCGTTTCTGACATGTAGATAAGGAGGGCGGCTACCACGATATTCATGGCTTGACAATAGCCAACATCGGGGTTTATCCAGCTGTAGGCAGTCAGAACCCGACGAAGCCGATTAATGCCATCTTCACTTTGAAACCCGGGGTACTCGGGAAGGCTGCGATTCAAGTCCTTCTCTATTTCGTCGATAGCGAGGGACTCTCGACCCGAAAATTTATCCAGGGTATCGGTGTAGAGTGTAGGCGTTTCAAGTCGAAGGTATAATGAACCAGAGGTCAGCTCCCACATCTCACCCCTCAAGCGATTAGGGAGTCCGACTCTTATTAGTTTGTGGAAGGTGGGTTGACGGATTAGTGTCGCATTGCGGCCATTATCACGTAAATACTCAGCCCATAGCCTCATTTTTGCGCGGTCTCTTAATTTCTTAGGGTCGCCCGGATATTTGAAAACCACACCCAGGCCAGCGTCAGGGGATGCGGCATTCTTCTTTTCTTCGGGCCGTAGTAGATATTCTGAGTAGCACTCTGCTACTACCCTCTTCAGCTTGCCAACACTCCCGACCGCCCCGCGCAGACCTCTCTTGAGGCCATCGCAAAATCTCTCACAGGCCTGACGACTACCTGCAAGCTGTATCGTGATTCTTTGCTCTCGAAAATCCTTGCGCTCTTTCAAAGCCTCCTTGTCCTTGGCCTGCTCCTGTGTAATACCATTCCAAGTTGTGAGGGCAAGGGAGAACTAAGGGATAGGGCATGTCAGCTACATAAGTGCTTGATGAGAACGTCATGTTGTGTACCTGAAAGTTCTGGCTGTTTAAGCGCTCTACGCGTCGTATCGCGCAGAGAGGAAAAGTGAAGCCGTTCCCGCTGGGCCCAGCACCATGAGTTTGTCCGGTGAAGGCAGAGGATGTTGAGGTACTGGCGGTCTGGGCGAAGCTCGAGGGAGTTGTGGAGAAGCAAAGATACGCCTCGCAGAGATGTAGCCTTCCTGCATAATGCCAACCTCGGTCGTGGTCTTTGCCTCCGTGGGTGACGTTCGAAGGAGGGATGGTAAGTTCGGCGGGGATCTCAAACAACGGCGTCTGGGAGCTCGGGAGACGGAACTGGCTTTGAAAGAGGGAGGCTTTGGAAGGGTTTCTGTCGGAGTTGGTCAGGTTCAGCCCCTGCATGGGATCAATCAGCTGCTGGGCAGCCGATTGAGCCTTCTGGACGAAGCTCGAGATATTGAACATGATTGTCGCAGGCCGGTGCACTTGAGCTTGAGCTTGAGCCCGTCGTCGACGATGTGGAGGGGGGTTAATTCATAGCGGACGCCAGCTCTCAGTGCTCGCACGGTAACAGGCCTGTTCGATAATGAAGCGGGATCAAGGTGGGAGATAAAGGAGAGTGCATGTGCTAGGTGACTGTGACCTGTATGTAGATGATGGTCGGTGGTCGGTGGTCGGCGGTCTGTAGATTGTTCTGCCTGCAGTCACGGTGCCTCTCACTCGCTACCTACCTAGGTCTAGGCATTGGTAAGGCAGGGTACCTAAGGCAGGGTGCATTGGTGCATCTTAGATGCACTCACTTGATACGCCTAGCACCAGCCGCAACCATAGGTAGCAGGAGTAGGAGAGGTGCTAGGTAGGCTATGGCAGGGATAAGGTAGGCCAGAGTGGGTATAACGGCACATAGGTACTTTAGTACATACCAAATCTCCTAAACTAAGTACCTAAGTACAGACTTCCTGAATTGGCTGACTCAGCCTAAGTAGTTAGGTAATCACCAACACATTTACGGACTTGTTCTAGGTACTCATCCCTTTTGACCTACCTAGTAGTCAAAGAAAAACTTATAACTTGCCTTTTTGTCTGGGTTTTTTTTCGCTGCAGATGGACACGTATGAGCCTGACACACTACCTAGCTATACATAGACAAATGAAGTGTGCTTAAGGTATAGTAACCACATTCAATATAGTAGAGCTATAATAGTTTTGGAATCCACTAATGAAGCTTGGAGACCCTTTATAGATGCATTGTAGGTTATTACCAATCATAACTCAGTTTTTATTTTCGGTCTTTTTCTAATATACGTACTTACAGCATTAAAGCTGCAGATTAGATCTTGTTACCGATTCGTTCATATTCTCAACATTTTGTACCACACTACTTACATATACATATGTACCTATGCTTCGGTGTCAGATGGGGACCCCACCTGCTCTCCACCTTTCTCCATCACCCCGCCCGCCTATACACCACATGTTCCAGTCAGCATCTCTGTGGTTGAGGTAGGTACATGACTATACCTACTGTACGTCATTGCCTATAGGCTCATGGCGGATCTCATCTTCCCGACTCTGTTCCCGCGCGACATTGCGATTACACACACATAGAGTACAGTACACTATAACCCGGCCAATTTGGCTGAACTCAGCAACGAATACCTACGTAACTTGCCTAGTCTTAGGTCCCCGCTACATTAAGTATCTAGATAGGATTCAATTGCGATTGGGAATTTTGGGACAATACATATAACTAATTATCCATCCCAAGCTCTTCCTACCACTACCACTACCGCTACCACTACTGTCACTTATCACTCCTGCTTGTACTACTTCTCTACCTAGTAGTATGTAATCTGTACCTGAATTCAAATACCTACTTGGCCATCGATCCTACAGGCCGGACTAGAGCCCACCGGCATTTTCACAAATGGCCCACGCCACCCGCCCGCCTGCAATGCTGTGCCTATGCTTACCAGTCGTACATACAGTAGCACGCTGTAGACTAGGGAGATAGGCAGGTAGTCTAAACATCTTGGTGTCAGTGGGGGATCCATTCCCATTGCCTGCATGTGGATCTGACACCCTTGACGTCCTCAACCGATCAGCCTCCTCTCGCTGCTGCTCCTCCTCCTCCTCCTTATTAGCTGCGTACCTGCCGCGACGAATCGTCAATGCGTTGCCATTGCGCTTGTTCCCGGCTTCCCAATGCTGACCCCCTCCACCCAACAGCATAGGGCCAACCCGAGTCTACACAGCTGCGAGGCATCGCATTGAGAATGGCCGCAACAGTTGCTTCGAACCCAGGTCCAGTGCCTGTGCCAGGGAATCCCGGAATGGCGCAAGACCCCAATTCGACCCCCATCGCAGCGAGGATGGACGCGGGTGGCGGGGCTTCGCAGCAGCAGCAGCAGGAAGGTCAAGGTGGCCAGGATGCGGGGCCTAGAGTACCACCGCAGCACCAACGAGTTAAACTCAGCGACTTTTCTCTCGTCCGAACTCTCGGTACTGGTATGTACTCTCACTCATTCAACCTCTCTTCTCTCCTGTCGCCTTCGCTTGTTTGTTCCCTCCCCCACTTCTCTTCTCTCATGATCGCGATGTGTTGGCTAGATGCGCTTCGCATTCGCATTCATATGCGCCGTTGTTAGTGCTGGTGTCAATACGATGCCGGCGTCGTTGTCGGTGTTGTCGATGCTGGCGCTGGTGCTGAATGAAGAGTGTTGATGTTGGTGAGACGAACCCTACAGCCACTAACATGGAGGCTGCGTCCGTGGTGTCCCCTAGGAACATTCGCTCGAGTCTGTCTTGTCCGCCCGGCCGTTGGGAGCGAGGAAGACAAGGAGAAAGTTTTTGCCTTGAAGATCCTGCGAAAGACCGAAGTCATCAAGCTCAAGCAAGTCGACCACGTCCGAGATGAACGCCGAATCCTTAGCGATGTCGCTGGTCACCCCTTCATCACAAGGCTAATCACCACCTTCTCTGATTTCGACTCTCTTTATATGCTCCTCGACTACATTCCTGGTGGTGAACTATTCAGCTATCTGCGCCGCCATCGCCGATTCCCGGAAGAGTGGGCGCAATTCTACTCGGCCGAGATTGTTTTGGTGCTTGAATTTTTGCACGAACACCAAGGCGGCGTGGCATATAGGGATCTCAAGCCTGAGAACCTACTATTAGACGGTCAAGGCCATGTTAAGCTAGTAGATTTTGGCTTCGCGAAGAGATTGGGGAGTAAAGATGACAGGCCAGTTGAAACCTATACTCTCTGTGGTACTCCAGAATATCTCGCCCCCGAGGTGATCCAAAACAAGGGGCACACAACGGCGGTGGACTGGTGGGCCTTAGGAATTCTAATATATGAATTCCTTACCNGGATACCCCCCATTCTGGCATCAAAACCCAATCGAAATTTATAAACAGTAGGTTCCCTCAGCCGCCTTGTATTCTAGGTCCCGTATCAACCATTTCATAGGATCATCGAAAAGCCGGTGCTCTTTCCTCAAGAACCGCCCGTTTCTCCAAATGCGCAGCATATCATTCGGTCGTTCTGTACAGTGGATCGCTCAAGACGGTTAGGAAACATTAGTGGTGGCTCCCAACAGGTTAAAGCTCATCCATTTTTCCAAGACATCGACTGGCAGGCTCTCTATCGCCGTCAGGTTCGCCCACCCATTGAGCCTAACGTACGGTACCCGGGTGACGCACAATGTTTCGATGTGTATCCCGAAGACGACGGTAAACGAGAGCCATATACCGAATCGATGATTAGTCAGTTCGACCATTTGTTTGACAGCTTTTAAAACCGCATGACGATACGACTTTACGCATGTTCCGACTACAAAATTACATACGTGACACTTGAAGGGCATTCTAGGCGTCTGGTGGTAGACTGCGACGAGCGAAGGGCGAGCTCGTTTATGATAGCGTTCTCTTTTCAACACTGTACCAGCAGCTAGGATTTATGAGGTTAGAGATGCGGTAAGCGTGGTTGTCCGTTCCCCAATCGGCCTCTGTGCATTGTGCTTTGAGGTCGAATAACAGGGGGTTTTATCATGCATGATCTTGACGTTGTATTATAGATGCTTAGCCGATTGAGCTATTTGGCCCATGTGGCTCCCCACAATCGGCACGCCAAATTCCAATTTTGAATACTAAGCGAACTTGCTTGGATTCAAGTCCTTCATCCTATATTCTGTAGCTAAACGTGTAACTTATTGGCCTTATAGTAGTCTGGTAGACATCGCTTATTGCTATCGTTGTTAGCCTTTTTGAACCGAAAGCGATTTGATATTTCAGAAGTGCGAAACTTAAGTTTGGATCATAGCCGACAAACCAGAAACCAAGCAGGGAGATTGCAGAAACTAGACAACGTTGAGCTTTAGAATACAGGTTGATTGCCCATTCTTTCCCTTATGTGTTGGAGGCATAGAAATACAACGGAACCGTGGATCATGTGGTACTGAGCTAATTGATAGACATATGCGATAATTCTAGCTGTTAGACAGAGGCGTTGAATTTCGCCCTCTATTCTATATGCTACATTGAGTAGCTTGTGATCTTAAAATCCAATTCGAAGCAAGGGACAAATCTATTCAGTGGAGACCCATGGTTACTAACAACTCTCGTCCCAGTATTGCATTAGCCTATGTATAGTTAAAAGTTGTCTGGATCTACTATCCTACTGTTACTTTACAGTTATCCTACGGGTTGAACACACCAGTTTAACGTATTATTTATGGTAGGGGGCACTATCAATAGGAACGTGAACTCTTTGTCCCCTCAGCATATTTTTGGCCATGATAAGCTCTGGTGCGCTCATGCACGTAATGCGCTCCGCCAACATTATGCTGGCAGAAGTATATTACCCACTGCACATCTATCCGTCGGTTTTAAGACTGTAACACTGAATTACCCGACACACACAACATCACAACCAACGATCACGCATTGTCAATTTAGCAATACGAAACCAAAAGCAGCCCTCCCAACAGTATTCAGATCGTTTACGAGTACCGAGGTCACAGATGACCACGGGCTTGTGGTTTAGTGGTATAATACTCCCTTAGCATGGGAGTGGTCCGGGGTTCGATTCCCCGCGAGTCCAACGTCGGAGGTTCAATTCCTCCTATATCTACTCAATTCTTTTTTCCTTTTTTTTTCCTAAGCTATCTACCGCATCTACTGTATCTAGATAGCTACCCACCGTTTGTTTGTAGTTGCTAGCGTTATCTAGTATCCACATGCTAACCATCCTGTAGCTTACCAAGCACATGCACACTAGGCGGCAAGTCTTCCGGGACTATAGAACGGCTTTTCCCATTAAGAGTACTACTATACAGTGTTGATATTACTTATATATTGATTTATTTTATTCTATTTTTTGGGGGGTTAGGAAGCACACGCCTGTAGCGCTAAAAGCGTTATGCTGCTAGTGATGGGCTGGCTGTGTAGGTTTCCCCCTACTCCGAGTTGTTATAGATTGGATAATACCCTTCTATCTTAATCCGGACATAGGAATATGGTTTTGTGCACAAAATAACTGAGATCGTGGAACAGTCCTTCTAGTAAGTGATAAATGATGCCAATGCTCGGAAATGCTTTTGCTCATGAGTTTAGAGTTATTACAAGAACGCCTCGACTACCTAGGTATTATGACTAATGAAGCCCACCATATACCTACCGGCAGCAATAGCTCCTCAATATCAACCAACTATACCCTAATCCAAGCAAGATGTATTGGTAGGCTAAATGGGGTTCTAGCCATCAAGAATCTCACCTGAGTAGACACTATGGAAGTTACGATGACGTCTGGATAACCACTATGTATTTCATCATGTACTTGCGAATTCTAAATGACGGGTATGACTCTAAGATAGCGGCAACTATCTCCTGGGCAGACAATTGCAGGTGTACGACAGGTTCACACCAGCTAATATTCATCCCTCGAAAATTCTCACATCATGAGTAGGGGTTTGCACTATCCTTCTAAATCAATGCCATATTATTTAACACCCTAGTAGCTAGTGTGATATAAGTTACACACAAGTTCTATGATTAGGCCTTGCAAATATATAAAATAAAATGTATAACTAAAGCTGGGGGGGATAAAAAAACAACTCCTTCTTTTTCAAAACCCAAGAGCTAAGATCACAAAGGTGGAAAGACTCTGTTCAGACGCCATTACTTAGAGAGTTTCCTTTTCTGCTTTATGTAGTGTGAACTCCATCATTCTTCCATGAGCTGCTTAGTAATCGCACTGAGATTGTTTCATTGGTCTGGTGGTCTAGTGGTATGATTCTCGCTTAGGGTACACCCTATAGCTAATATGCGAGAGGTCCCGGGTTCAATCCCCGGCCAGACCCGTCTTTTTTCGAATTGGTTTTTTTTCCCCTTGCGACGATTCTCAATATATAAGGTATATATTAACTTTTTCTTCTCCCTTATCCATGATTATTGTTTTTCAAATGGCCTATTGATTCATTATGAGTCACCAACATATGGTACTTCAATAGCTAAGACCCATCCGTTCCCACAAGGTCTTCCGCATAGCTACCTTACATCACCCTATACATGCATATGCATACGCTTACCTATAATACCTTTTCTATGTCTAATTAATTGGTGGTTGGCCTAGGCGGCCTCCTCGTCCTCGTGCCTCTTCGCAACCTCAGCATACTCGGTAACCACTGCCGACGGAAGAGACTAAGTAAGCGCAGACTAAGTAAGCGCGGGCATTAGACCCGTATTGGAGCTTTAAAAGCAATTACCTAACCTACTGTCTATCTATGAGCAGGTATGTATTCTATATAAGTATGCCAACTAGCAATGCCAGTTCCCTAGACTAGACGTTAATACTACTACTATATAAGTATGCCTTACTGAAACAATGTTGGCAGCAGGCCATACATTAGGTAGCCTGCCGAAACGTGTACGATTGGTGTATCAGCCTGTCAGCTTAGAGGTGAGCCATATTCTATCATCAAGACTCCCTACACAATATTGTAGGTATACTTCAAGCATTGCACAGGCGCAGCATATAAAATATGTACCTGGTCAAATCGATTATACGCCCACCCCCCCNTGCATGACTGCGCGGGCTTTTATTAGCTGCCCACAGGCGCGCGTGGGTCGATCTATTCCTGGTACCCAGCTGTAACCGTTAATATGAGGCAAGACAAGGGCTTATTTGGAACAACAGAGACTATCTACATACTAGCTCATTGGATCATCGACGCGACACGGGCGAGTTGGATTTGGGGATCTACAGGCCTCCTTCGACCGCGACTGCGCTGTCTGTGCCGCATAATCCCTGTGTACATGCAGACAAGTACAGTAGAGATGGAGTATTCTGTATGGAGTAGGTAATCAGTGATTGATGAATGATGTGCTATTAAATCGTGCGCGAGTGGCTGTACTCTTGGCATTGTGACGTAGGGTGTAGGGTGTATGTAAGGTGCAAGGTGATAGAGAGCGAGTGCGAGGTTGAAGGCGAGGGCGAGTTTTATCCCCCCCCNGAAGACAGCTCGCCCGGCTTCCCCCTTTCCAGGACTCACCCATCAGTCACTGCTGGCACAAAATTCCCATATGCATTATATCCGGCCCCGCCGCGCTCGCAGCACTTGTTTCTGTTAGTTCGTCTGTTCCCGTTGCCCGATGGCGAGCAAAGACGAGTTCTGGTCGTATCACCGGGGAGGGTGGAATGCGACAAAGTTTGTCTTGAGGTGCCTTAGCTTCGTTCTAAGCATTGGTATAATCGGTACATCCGTAAACGAAGGCATTCGCGCTGCACACTCAGAAGACTTTGACTGGCAATCTTACTTGGACTGGTGGATTACTGTCCCTATTGTACGTCGCAGTTCAACCCAGAATGTCTCCCTCCACTTAACTATACACGCTCGCTCACCCTATCCGCATAGACGCTCGTTAGCATCGGCGTTGACTGCGCCGAAGTGACATTCAGCTTCCTTTGGCGGCGGAATCCCGGTTTACACCCGGGCTGGCACATCGGCATCGAGCTCGCTCTACTAGGCGGGAATATAGTCGCCCTCATATTTATATCAACCACAATCCCTCCAGATGTCACGTATTATTACGACCCTGACTTTGCCCGAGGTGTCAGGACCGTTTTAATAGCCCTAGTAGTATTCCTAGGGCTCTTCACGTGAGTAGTCGCAATCGCGAGGCTCCATTACAACATTAACATGACAGAATAGTATCAACCGATTTGTTCTCTTCGTGATTGCTTGTGTAGATACACATAGATATCATACCGCGGCACAGGTCGAGTTGATTGTGCAAACACTGCGACAACAGAACCTCAACGATCCGACGACGGCTGCCATAATCCACAGCTCAATGTACCCTACGAGCTACATAAACCATCGCCATCCTGTGCCTCTCCAGGATCTCCCGCCAATGGCACCGTCCAGACGCGGTCATAGCGACGAATCTACATTATACCCAGAATTGCCAGAAAACAGCAAATTCTTGGCCGACATGCGCCCTAGTTTAAAATAATATAATACACTTAATTAGAAATCGTGTTGTGTTTCCAACCTATTGTCAATTCGCGCACTTTCACATAAGTCCCGGTCTGGGGAGGTCTAGGCAAGCATGATATGATTCATGATCTTCACGAACAAGAGTGTTTCCATTGTATGTTTTACTAGAAGCATGTTAGTATCCGGCAGACTTGTTGATGCTACAGTGACATCAGCCTCATTAACTTCCGCTCCAGCTTACACTCGTCTCTCACTTGCGAAGGTTACTAATGAGCGACTAGCATACCGCGTTTTTATCGTCTATCTTCTTGGTTGGCATTAATTGAGGAGAGTCAGTCTTACGAACACGAAAGCCTGAGAGCGGGAGATAGCTAGCACCGACGCCATTACGAGGTTTCTCCATACCAGTTGCCGCAGTTCCCTAGATGGACCTATGCCATAGTCCCGGGATCGCCAAGCCCAGCAAGACAGCGAAATTGAGAAAAACTTGTCGGGAACTGCGGCTGTTTAGTTCTCGGAACTCCTCTAGGAAGATAAATGTCGGGAGCTAGCCTGAATGACGATTTATGAAACAAATAGAGAATTGGAAATCATGGAGAGTAAGGATTGAAGATCTATATCAATATCTGTGAAAACGACTTTATACAACGAAGTTATCATCTGTTCTATCCGCTAAGTGTCGCTCAGGCAACATTTGCCACCAAACCTCGCAAGCAAACTTGTCACCCATTTGCCACACCTCCCGCAGCCAGTTGTTTGCCCTCGCCTATGCAGAGAAGGGCTCGAGTCTTCTTACTAGATAGCATACTACCAGAGCAGTTGCCTGCACTTGTTTGGCGAATGCCTTCAATGGGGGTGCGTCATTGCGGTCAAAGAGGGGGCACGGATCTAGTCCTAGTCCTAGTCCTAGCGCCCAACAATTCAGCTCACGTGCTTGCTCAAACTTCACGTCGCGATTGTAAGCTGACCTACTTTAGCAATCAAAGGCATAGACCAACGACTGTTGATATTAATCTCTTTACTGCCTACTACAAAATAGATGCAACCTTTGTTTTCGCCTTAGCTCCTTCTGCACCTCTCCTTACGTACCCCTAGGAGGATAGATTGCAAGGCTAATTACTACGTCCTACTCTGTCTTAGGGCCTAGTGTATAACTTAATTAATCAACCAAGCTATATGGAATAGATTTTGTGACTTGCTGAAGGGCTACGTATGATAATTACTCTGACTAAATAGTGGAAGGATGGGAGGCACGCACCTACTACTAGCCCATCTAGGTACTACCTAACCACTTGTAGTTATTGCCAAATTATGCGAACAAAATCACATGAATTGTTCGGCAGCTTCCTTTGCTATTAAAAATAAAACCCTGTTTGCACAAACCTCAGACCCCGCAGTCTCTCACACTGATGTAATCATGCTTAACCGGCCCACGTATCCAGTACCAAGTACAGTCTTCAGCAAGCACAGAAGCTCTAAGAGGTGCTTTAACTGTGTAGATGCTTATGCTGGGGCACACATTTGTGAATATGGTAGTTAGATACCTAGCAATACCACAATAGTGGAGGTCAAGTCATAGAGCAAGGTATCTGCGTTTGACAAGTTCAGAAATGTTAAAGATCATTATCATCAGACTTTCCGCTACCAATTTTAGTTACAAGTCCAGGATTCGTGCTAGGAAACAGTGAATTCTTGTAGGTGGTATAGACAACCTTCTCCTACCCGTGCATTTTGCATGTGAAGAGACCTATGATTACCAGGTCCTTTGGTGAATTACATTCCACGACCTTGTTGTCTTTTAGAAGCCCACCCAGCAAGTCAGTAGCAATATGCAGTGCAATATTCCCAGATCTAACTTCCTTACTCCCAATCAGTCAAGGAGCCAATGTCCGGCAGTACCGTTGTTCGTGATTCGCTTGAGCGTGCCGTTGGTGAACACCTCGAAGGTATCACGGCCTCTGCAAAACCACGGTCCCATGAAAGGCTCGGCATGGGTGTTCATGCGGTCGCCCCAGAGGCGTTCGTAACCGTATTTCTTGATGAACGCTCGGGACTCTCGACAAACACCACTGTGAAAACTTAGGTCAGTCCTTGCTATTTCAACCGTGGGTTAAAAGGCCGGTCACCGCGTGAAGGCTTGGTAATTAGAGCATAAAGTAGAACAAGAATACAAGAATAATGGCAGTGACTTACGCGAGAGGCATGGTGGCGAATCTGTCTGGGTTGAGAATGTCGGGAGCGAACATCTCACGTGGAAGTCTCCACTGGTCGACACTGGGGTCGGGCGAACAGATGCGGAGGACACGTCCCTTTGGAAGGGCGAATCGCCAGATCATGCGGCGTATCTCAGGGGGCAGGTTCATGAACTGGTGGAAGGTTCTCTCACTCCCATCCTCATATCTATCACCGCCCTCAAAATCAAAGCCCTCATCAGAGCCGTTGTCAGAGCCGTCGCCGTCGTCGTCCTCGCTGCCATCGCACTCCTCTGCGGAATCTCCAATATCATAAGATTCCCACCAGTCTTCGTCCTCCTCCTCCTCCTCCTCGTCTTCCTCTCCGCTCGAGTCATTACCGTCTGAATCGGGGTCGGTCTGTTCTTGCTCGGAGAGCTCCGCATCCGATTCGTCATCTGACGGCTCCGCATCCGAGGGCTGGCCATTCGAGTGCTCTTCCTCAGAGAGGCCCTCTAGGATCTCTACCGCTAGATGCTCATCTTCGGTTTGGTCAACTTCGGGCTGCTCATTGCCCAAGTGGTTGTCTCCTAGAGAGTCGGCCATGACCACTGCAGAGATTCTTGCTTTGATAGGGTTGAATGAGGCGATTGTCTTGCTAGGGAAATGGCTGCGCCAGGGGGAAGATGGGTTTTTTGAGAGTAGGATTCAACCACGAGATGTCTTGTAATAATGCCTTGTCAGATTGCAGTCATATGAACCAATGGGGCTTGGATGAATTACCTTTTGAGACTAGTCAGTGACACAAGTGCTGAGGGCTTAGAAATTGGAAATTTGAGGTAGGAGAGGAAAATTGGGCGGTGGATGGTGGGTGGTGAGCTGTGAAAGGTCGAGGGTACAGGAAGTTGGAGGGAGGAGGCTTTATATAGACTACATAGGAGGAGTCGAGTGATTAACCGCCAAAGTGCTCAGAGTGATCCGGGCAAACAATATGGATACTTGTATGTGAGCAAACAGATCAAGGACAAAATTTTCTGTTCGATTTACGGCAACTGCGTGCCTACCTCCTAAACATTTAATAAGGCGAAATGGTAACAAGGCTAATAGAGGTATCTACGTACCGGTACGTACCGGTACGTACACTTATTATTTTTGCAGAAGATGAGTACATATATTTTATTTTATTTGGTGTTACTAGGAATAATTCATCTGCGCAATAAGCAAGGAACAACGCTGAAAGTGCACCAACACTGATTTAAGTTAAGATATATTAACCAATAAACGTCAACTGCGTAAAGTACGCACACCAACACTGATTTAAGTTAAGATATATCAACCAATCAACGCTTATTGCTCAAAGGACGCACAGAACCGCACTTATTTAAGTTAAGGTAATAATTAGAAAACAATTTGTAAAATAAAATTTATATTATCATTTACTTTGTAGCTGTATAGTAGCTTAATTTGTATAGTGTTGCGGTGGGCCTTATTGTATGAGTTAAAGCTCACTGTTGTAGCACCATTTGTATGCTAATTGTAGGATGAGGAGAAAAGAGGAAGGATCCTGGGTATAAGTTATATAACCCAGTATTTANTAGGTCCCCGATGAGTCACGTACCTGCGTGTACCTGCCAACTACCTGCTTGCCCGGTACGTTCCTTCCAGAGATCTAGTAGGTCCAGGTCTAGGTCCAGCGACTGAGGCAAGACCTCC
Source organism: Nemania bipapillata (assembly GCA_029590615.1). NCBI lineage: Eukaryota > Fungi > Ascomycota > Sordariomycetes > Xylariales > Xylariaceae > Nemania > Nemania bipapillata. The sequence continues at coordinate 8,129 of JAPESX010000151.1, read as the reverse complement.
AGTCACCTGTTTAAGCCGCTCAACTGTAATTGCAACTAAAAACATCAAGTACATAAAACATTAGCGTTGTTAACACATTGAATGGTCTTATGAAGGAGACCTCCTATACCAGTCTGTGTTGAATTAATCAGCTAATAGGTGTTGTGGAGGTTATTGAGAAGAATTAGGAATCCACCGTGAGGGATAACGCCTATACACTGTCCCTCGTACCTACTCCAACAGTCAATGTTAACTGTCCTCAGGGTCTATAATGGTTGGTTGAAGGCTAGATGGCGGGGAATATGCCTTAGGTGTGCGACTAGTTATTGTGTCCCCTGTCTCTTCTGAAACGGGCTAGTGGATGTCTGGTCTAGAGTTGTTACTAATGATGCTGCTATCCGTGAACGACGGCACGTGCAAGAGTGAATACTGCAAGAGTGAATACTGCAAGAGTGAATACTGCACGAGTGAATACTACACGAGTGAACAGACCAAGGTGAAGAATAGCGGCGTTTACCCGGCCAGCCGCGCTCAGGTTCCTTACCATCGTTTGAATCGCTATCTGTAGCTGATTGATAACCCCATTGTTTGGCCATCCACCTCGCTTCATCAAGAGCTCTGAGGTAGCTCTGGTTACCTAACGGTAGCGATGCAGAAAAAGATCTTGGTTTTTTTTTTAGAGCCGCCTCCTTGTCCCCTGCGACCCTGGCTGCGTCCTGCTTGAGGACCAAAATTTTCGAAGAACTCTTTTGCGGTCATTCGGCGTACTTTTCGGTTGTCCTCCTCAAACAGGACCAAGTTACGTTGGGCAGAGGAATGTTGCATTAGAAAAAGGGAGAGCACATCAAGGATGACAAGAGCAAAACACGATAGTAGAAACGCGTGCGATATACCTGTTAATGGCTGCGTTTCTAAGTTATTATAATAGTCCTGGAGCTCTGGGCTGTTAAACACATGTACAACCCATTTCCAATCCTTAGGAAGGATGGCTAACTGATGATCGTCCCACAACTTACGTAGGTCTAGTCTCGTCAACATGGCGTTCTCGGGATAGTTTGTGTACATGCTTTTCTCAGGCTGTGCTGTATGCTTGAACATTATGTTCTCTTGCCACCACTTCTCTTGAGCAGCAGGGATAATATGCGACACGTCATTTAGTAATGAGGAGAATGTAAGGCGACATGTGCCATCGTGCACTACTGCAGACTCGGTAGTACTTGCACTAGTAGGTGTTGCTGTCCAAGGGTCAGGGAGCGTGCAGGGAAATCGAAAATGAGAGAAGGAAGGCACAACTGGGTAGTCATGATCTTGAGGTGCGTGGAAGAAATAGTCCGAACAGGGTCAAGATGCCGTCGCGAGTTGTCTCTAACTGTGATATAGACCCACTACATTGGGTTAAGAGGCAGCCATCCCATCGGCAATCGGCGAGGAGGCAACAGGCGATATGTGTGGTCTCGTGATGAACACCACTGGAGTCCTAAGCCGAAAGAGAGAATAGAAATCCCTGCTGGGGCACGTAAGTTGGGTGGTGAAAAGTGATCTTTTGTGGTGTACAGAATACAAGGAGGCTGAGCTGGTGGCTTGAGTGCTGATGAGAGGGACCGGGTAGTGACAGCCCTAGTGCTCGATTCAGCAGTAATTGCAGGTTCGATATCAGTTGCTACCTCGTTCATGGCTAACCCATGGTATTATTTAAAAACAATGTAAACTGCGACGCAACGCCTTGCTTGATCGACGTGTTGAAGTCCTAATTGACGAGGTGCTGATCCGATGCGGATTGGCTCGGAGGGTAAAATGAGGGTAGGTTGACTTGTCACGCTTGGCTACCAGGCATCCTTCATTTAGTGAGCACCTGGGTTGATGAGGCGGTCATTAACATCGCATCCTTCAACAAACAAATGATGGACATAACACCAGCCATAATAAAATCTGTATAGATGACTGGTATCAATGAAATCTACGTCTTTACTTGCATTGCTTACCGCAGACTATAAAGATCTGCGGCGTTAGATAGTTTGGTCATTCATTGTGAATTGCAACGTGCAAAGCCAGGTGTGTAGTTAATCCAATCCATTTAAAACAACAACCGTTGCTTTCAATTGGTTACCGTGCATTTACGTCATTGATGTATTGGGTATAAACTTGACCATTTAGGTTTACCCCTCTGATTCAGCATGGTTTAGTCTAGACTAGGTGAGACTAGGTGGTACCTAGACCTACCTGTAGATAGGGTGCCACCGATCAGGGGACCTGGCCTGACAATTCGCATCTCGGCCAGACTCGTCTCCGCATTCATCAACCCACCGCCCACCTCTAACCTGCACGAGCATCATCATTATCCGCTTCCCCCTTCCTCCCTTTCGTATTGCACCTAGTCTAGACGCCTCCGTGTTTTCCTAAATAGCCTCAAACTCGATTTAAACCCAGCTGTCAGGCCACGCGACGCGCATCGCCATTTGGCCTTTCTTTTCTCTTGATTGCATTTTCTCGATTTTCATAGTTCCAAGGGGCCATCTATATATGAGTAGGGGGGGAGCTTCTAAATCCAGCCTGCTTACGTAGCTAACTTACGCAGCTGGGGCTCATCTCCCGGGCTCCCTCCGTCCACCATTATTCTCGCCATTTCTAGAGAGACGCTGATAGTCGCTATCGCGAATGATCGTCACCACAGGTTTTGGGCTGAACTGCCAGCTTCGCCGGTACCGCTTGTAACTTTCGCAGCCAAACCGATCGATCCCGCCGCTGCCTGTCTCTGAGTTGCGATATATTGTCTAAAGGAGCCTAGTCTCTCTACTCCACCTATCTATCGATCATGCGACCTCCGAGGATCTTCATTCTTGCCCTCTTCTCTGCTGCCTGCCTCTTCCTTCTCTGTCGCGCGATAACATCCGTTGCCCAACCTGCGCCCGCTACGTCCCTACCGCGATCAACGACCACAAAATCGGCCTTCAGATCCTTCTTTTCGTTCACGACTCCCTTCACGCTCTTCCCGCCAAATGCTATCATCACGATAGCTGACGATAATAGTACATCGTTTGCCGCTCGGCCAGCCGCTTTTGGTCCGGCTTTGCCAGCTAAAGGTCTGAATGGTCAGTTGTGGGTTGGAAGCGGGTTTTCCGAGGAGACCACCGTCAATGGCGAGGGCGAGGGTGAGCTAGGATGCAGCGATGTTCCGGGTTGGAATGATGGCAGCTCCATCTCGGCCTTGAAACCCCAGCTCAAGGAGGTTCAGGGCAAGTCTGCCTCTACTACGGAGCCTTTTCCATCCAAGAAATGGAAGCGAAACATTTCCAGGGCGCCCATAGCCCACCGCTCTACTACCTTTAAATCCGAGCCTAAGAGCAAGAAAACAGTCAATGATGGCACTGACGACTACCTCCACCAGCACTTAGACAAGTCGCAAAGGCTCGCAAGCGATACGTTGGGTTCTTCTGGTACTGGCCATGCTGATATACAGTCTATTCAGGAAGGTGCTGAGATCGCAGGGAAAATAGTTCTGCTTAGTCGCGGGGGTTGTGGTTTTCTTGAGAAGGTGAAATGGGCGCAGCGCCGAGGAGCTATTGGCCTGATCGTCGGAGACAATCGGAGGGGTGGCCCTCTAATCCAGATGTATGCCCATGGGGACACATCGAATGTTTCCATTCCATCTATCTTTACGTCGCGAACGACAGCATATCTGCTATCTTTGATGATGCAGCCTGGAAGCTTCATCGAGGATATCATCGACGATAGCGGTAAACCAATACAAAAGGTCCAGCAATACGATAAATCGAACAGAAATAAGGGGACAACCTTAGTGGGCTCCTCCGCCCACAGCGTGAAGCCACCAGCCGCGTCGCGAAGCGAGAAAGCAGCACAGACCCAAGAATCTCGGTCTGAATCGCCGCCAACAAAGCCTGGGTGGTTCTCGCGATTTTTCGGTAGCTCTCCCCGGTCAAAGGCATCATTGGAACCCAGTGATTCTACGAGAGGTGGGCAACTGGATTGGGTGCTAGTCGAAGACTTCTCAGATGAGAAGGACAGGAGCATTAAAAACGGCTTAGACCAAGCTTCCAAGAGCAAGGGAAGTGCTAGTTTGACCTCGAACACACGACAGCCCGTGACAGACGATTTCCAGATTGGTGTAGAGGATTGGCGGGATCCCGACCTGGTCGGGATGGATAAATCAGAAAGTATCACCCAGGATAACAGCAAAAGCACCCAGGCTCAACCCAAGCCAGGGCGAGTTCATTCTGCGGATAAGCATGAGCCCAATGGACCGGGCCATGCTGACAGCATCCCTAGCAATGCTGATTATGCTACAAGCCACATGCCTTCCAAAGGCACAGACGCCATTGGGCTTACAAAGGAGAAATCGGTCGAGTCGGGAAGCACAGGGCTTATCTCTAAGATCTTTAAAGACGATGGGGAGTTAGACACCGTCGGTGATAAGACGGAAAGTAGCCCAGATGAGCCACCATTCATCGGTAAACCAGGCGGTATCGGTGCACCACCTCCCCCTTCAGAGCGCGAGGGCCTTTGGGTTGTCGTTACACCTACAAGCGGAGCTAGTCCATTCTTCGATACACTCTTAGTCTTAGTCATTAGCCCCCTGATTACACTGACCGTAGTATACGCGTTACTTCTCCTACGTGCTCGAATTCGACGCCGTAGATGGCGGGCCCCCAAATCCGTCGTGGAGAGACTACCCGTGCGGACGTATCATACCGTGGCGTCCACCCCCAGCCGCTCTCCACGGATACCGTCTCCGACAAGTACATCCCCCACAACACCTTTGCTTCAAGACCAGCACGGCCCATCGAGATCACGACCCCGTTCACGGACCACTACGGGTGTTCCTTCGGCTGGTGATTTACTCGATGTTAATGCGGCCTTATCAATGCCGGGGGCACCTCGCGCAGAGGAAAAACGTGCTGGGTCAAGTCAATGGAAGAAATACATGGGGAGACAAGTCGAATGCGTTGTCTGCCTAGAAGAGTACATCGACGGTGTAAGTCAGGTTATGAGTCTTCCTTGTGGACACGAGTTCCACGTAGATTGCATGTAAGTGTGGTTGTGTTTCGTTCAAAGACGAAGGATCAGAGACCAAAGCTCACAACTTTATAGAACCCCATGGCTCACGACTCGACGTCGAACTTGCCCGATATGCAAAGGGGATGTTGTCCGATCGCTAGCTCGTGGATCACCATCTAGCCCACGATATGATTCGTACCGGGATGATAGCGACGAAGAAGAAATATTGGTCGGTGACTCTGGGCCTTCTACCAGTAGCTCACGTCTTGATGGGGACAACACCGATTTAGAGCAAGGTCTTCCCATGCTGCCCCGTGTGTCGCGTCGATCAGGCTGGCTTGACATGCTTCCAAGTAGTATAAGAGATCGATTCTTTACGCGTTCGGAGCGGGCCACTAGCGACGTTGAGAACCGCGATCGGTGATCTAGCAAATCTGCCGCTAGTTCTGCATAACGTATCCATGAGTTCAATGATACAATAATGGCGTTCGGCCTTTCATGATGCCGTGCGATTTATTTCGCAATAGCGTGGTCACTAGTCTAAAGTCGCCGTGCAACTAGCCATCTTAGAAGAAAGATAAAGTATTTCTTCGCCGCGGGTAATACTAGATAAGTACTTGGTGTTTCACGTGTGGCCTTGTCCTTCATACCGATGATGGTAGGCAGGAGGTGGGAATATTGGTTTATAGGGGTACCTATAGCATATGGTCTTAATTGGACTATGTGGCTGCGGTGCTAAACGAAGCACTTGTTCGGCGCTTGGAGGCTGGCTTTTTCACCTTTTTTTTTGTCTCTGTGTGTGTTCGACAGAATTATATACCCCGCTCAGTGGATGGCTCTGAGGAATACATGATATTGTTAATAATTGCAACCCTTCATATGACTCAGTGACTTCTATTTGGTTTGGCTACACAATTAAGGGACGCCTATCCCATATGTTATTTACGGCGTTAGCTAGTCGACCATTTCGGCGTCTAGATAGCCCGGTATTGTAGAAATTATTCTGTTTGGCACCTCGTCTACCCTGTCTCTCACCGCCGCCGCCCCGTTATCCCATCTCCCTATCTTAAAACCCGGACACCTATAGCAAAGATCGTAGTTTCTTTATGTGAATCAACATTACCGATCTTGATTCGGGCATGCAAGTAGACGTACCTCAAGCGTTCCTAGGTTATCATTGGTCTGTGCACTGTCATGGGGAGATAGCAGCACGCCAGCGAGCTGCTTCTTCGACTCCTGCACCTTCATCACTTGCTATATCACATTCGTCACTATCAGCGCGCATTGCTGAGATGCGAGTAGGGCGTGGGCGTACCTCTTCAAACGAATCCCGTACGTAGAAGCGTACAGTTTCCACCTCTCGACTCTGGCCTAGCCGGTGAATCCGCGCGAGGGCTTGTTCTTCGAGAGTTGGGTTCCTGGTTGACTCGTTAGCAGGTAGACGATGTGCGTAGGTTACTAAGAATGATATCTACCAGTGTGGTTCCATCAAGTACGCGCGAGATGCGGCTGTTAATGTGAGACTATGACTTAGTTTAGTTACTGTTAAAGATGGAGCGCTATCTATCTGGAGAGACAGCTTACCCGACAGCTCCGCATGACAGGGTGAGCAGCATGACTCGAATACTTGGGTCTGAGTTAAATGCCGTAACGACCGAATGACGGTCTTTCTGGGGCACTTTCCCGTCGAATCGGATGTTGGGGATGCCCTCCTTGTCGAGCCCGCGAGTGATGAGATCGAGTGTTAGTCTCCATGTCGAGAAGACAATGCTAGAAGGAAGTTGTTAATCAAAGCGCGACTTGTATGTAGATGAGGGGAGGGGGAAAAGGGATGGGGGCAAGATTGCATCTTTAGCTCTGGAAGCTTACCATTTCACATCGCTCGGTATTCTTCTGATATCTTCTAGTAAAGCCTTTATCTTGGATGGGAGGGCCTGGGATGCGAGTTGAGCTTGCGGGGCAACGAAGCTCTCTACCTCCTCAAGGGCAATGCCGCTCGTTGACACGGATGCCACCGGACAGGGGGGCATATGGTCACAAGTCACTATCTGGCCAGAATGCGATTTCTTGCTTGCGCACTCACTGCAGATGAATCGCAGACAACTCGTGAACTGTGCACTTTCGGTAGGGTGAGTCGAGTCGTCGAGAAGGGTCTCCGTCAAGCCAAGTGTAGAAGAGCACCGAAGACAAATGATCGAGTTCATTTCCCGTTGGGAATTAAATGTCTGCTGGGCACTGGCCCCCCACTGCTCGAGCTCTGAAGATTGCTGTGGTGGCTTTTTATGTCTTAAAAGGTAATGAAGCCCTAGATTGCTGAACAATCGGAGTGATTCTATCTGCTGTAAGACATTCACATAGACGTAGGAGCCGGAAGTCCCCGTATCATTGCCAAGGGCCTCGTCTACGTTTATGATTGCTTGATGCCGGATCTGCTCGTATACCGCTCTCTCTTCTTGTGTAAAATCGACGAGATACTGCAGGTCTCTTCGCGGTGGAAGATCAATGGCCCCCTTCGGCCTACGTAGTAAGAGACAAGCCGAAAGACGTTTTAGCCTTTTCACGGCCTCCTCGTCCTCCCCTGATTTCCAGGGACGGGATACGTCAGCATCAAATTGCTTGGGGTCTGTGTAAGGGTATGCGCGGATAAACTTGAGCAAACTCGATAGGTCTCCTAGGCGGTTTTGTACTGGGGTCCCAGTAACAGCCCAGCGAGAGACTGACTCGAGTTCGCATACTGCCCGAGCCATTTTTGCATTTCCATTACGAATGAAATGAGCTGTGGGCTTCATCAGACCGAAGCGATATCAATATTAGAAATGGTTACTACATACCTTCATCTAAAATAATCCTCTTCCATCGTACAGAGAAAAGAGGGGAATCGCCAGTCTCCTGACCTACTTTCCAGTCTGCAGAGACTGTGTGATAGGTAGTGAGAACGATGTTGACAGCATCAAACTCGCTTATTTCAGTGATCCTTGTTTTACCGTGATGACGGCAACATACTAGTCCACCATCAACAATATGACTGCACATGTCAGCTTCCATTTATGAAATTAGCGCTGTAACTAACTTTGCTATCTCCTCTTCCCAGGTTCCAAGCACTGTAAAGGTAAGTTTAGATAGATGAAAGGCTTATT
>JAPESX010000150.1:0-26753 GCA_029590615.1 Nemania bipapillata | reverse complement strand
TTGTTGCAAAACCATCCCCTGACGGGCTACTCGCCACATTGTAGCCACAGTCAAAACTTATCACGTCGGTACCTTCCATTATGTCGTCTACCTCCGTGACCCTCATTGCTGTTGATATCTGAGGAGAACCTAGACCGCACACCGTCACCTGCTGACCCATAGTGTCAAATACTATAGGATCGGCGAATATAGGATCTATGCTGTCCCACCAGGCTTGGGGTATGCATTCCGTGCTGTCGGGCGCGCTGGGTAGTTTATTGCGCTCATCCGCTTTGCTTTCATCGCTTGAGCTATCAGACCCATAAGAGTCTTCGCTTTGCGAAATCCAACTNCCCCGTACTATCGTCCATCACTCGGACGCGCCATGTATCAGTTCGCTCGTCATAACGAAAATAATAATAATAGTCACAGTCAAGATTCCCGTATTCAGCAGAAATCATCTCATCTCTGTCTCCCCAGGATCCGTATTCCATTAGGTATTTGGCAATAACGTGGTGGCCTAGAGCTTTTGCAAACTGAATGGATCGAACATAATATACCCGCATCTCCTTCTTAATTCGTGCGCCCATCTTCAAAAGAAACTGTACCACTAAGGTGCTCGGAGTTAGCCGTCGCCATCGTAAGCATCGTTTTTGACTGCTTTAGAAGCTCCCCAACACGATCCCAACGTGATCCCAACGTATTAAGAAACTCCAAGCCCCAAAAGTCGCTTAACGAAAGAGAAACAATCCTGAGAGATACTCACTGTCTAGCCTTCCTTCCCGTGATGCGCACTCGAGAGCTGTGTAGCCCTCCACTTTAGCTGGTAGCGCATTTATATCTGCCCCACGAGAAATTAGTAGTTGGGCTATGTTGAGATCCCCAGTCCCAGCTGCGCATTGTAGCACCGTTTCCCCCGTCACAAGCCGTGCTTCTGGATTTACTCTGGCTCCGGCATCAAGAAGGAGTTTAACTATACAGAGATGCCCGTGGTTTACTGCAAGATGTAGCGCTGATTTCGTGTGCTCAGAATATAAGGCCCAAGAGTTTGCTTGAGCTCCAGCATCGAGAAGAAGGCGAACTAGTTCAGTCTCACCAATGGATACAGCCAGTCGTAAAGGATGTGCTAAGAAAGGGATTTCGTCCATTTCAAAGTCCACGCAATCTAGTAATTCGATGTACTCAGACACTCTTTGCGTGTTTCTTGACTGAATTGCTTGTAATAGAAGCGCCCTGCGACAAGACAGGTCCATGGTTTCTAAGGGAAACGAACGAAAAATTGCTTGTTGAATGGATTCCCGAGCAGCTTCGAATAAGCACCATATATCAGGGCCTCTAGGGACGTATCCGCGTTTTATCATTGCTTCAATTACCGCCTCGTTCTCGGACAAAAAGGCTGCAGAAAGCGGCGTCTGGTAGAAATCTCGATCGACATATCTGGCAATCGTTGGAATAAAGTTGTCTTTCAAAAGAAGGAATACCAGGTCCCATTCGCGTTTTTGTATAGATAGGGTAAGTGACAAATTATCAAGTTCGTCGATCTCTTTGGCAGGCCGATAGCTCGCCAATAGTTTAACGATGGAATGATCCTTCGACTTAATGGCGGCCTTTATAGCTACCCTTAGAGCGCGAGAACTGTACTCCCCTCCGGAAGAAAAATGGAGGGAGACGATTGTCGCATTGCCCGCCTCTATAGCGGCTATCAAGTCTGCTTCATTGCTGCCTGCCCCTCTGGAAATAAAATCCGCAATGAGGTCAACGTCGTGTAAAGCAGCTGCTTGACCTAACTCCCCACCTTGGAGATTTGAGTGGGGCAGAAGAAGCCTCACAATCTCGACGTTCCCACTCTCCAAGGCGAATTGGAGGGGGCTTTGGAAACCCCTTGGCAACAATGGCATATATGACGTACCATAATCGCTGGACGCTACATTGCAATTTACCCCGCGGTCTAGGAGCTGCTGTACTAGCGCCGTATTCCCGTGAAACGCCGCAACGTGTATTGGGGTAGGTTCCCGGGTCTCATTGACCCTGTCGTTTTGTGTTGGTCCGATATTAGCGCCAAGGCTTAGTAGCTTTTCAGCAATAGTTGCGTCTTCTGTGTTCCAGGCTGTTGCAGTCAACGGCGTTAGTGTCCCCTGTGTATCGCTTGCTATGCTGGGATGTCGGGTCAAAAGTTTCAATGCTGTGCCTGCGTCTCCTGCAAGGCACGACACGAGAAGCGTTTCCCGGATGGTGTGCATAGAGACTGGTAGAGGGTCTGATATAAGTGGCAAGAGTAGTCTATCAATCATCTCCGTATTCCCTGAAGCAATGGCAATGTGTAAGGGCTGTATCAAGATGAGCTCGCTAGACCATCGGCACGATAAGCGTTCGCATTGACAGAGGCCTATGCTTGATTCCTTCTCAAGTAGGAATTTTGTCATGGGGTGGTTAGACCTAGCGATAGAAATTGCGATTGCCGGCATTAACCCTAAACATTGAGTCCGACAACACTCCTTGTTGAACAGTTCATGTTCAATAAGGAGGTGCATGAATTCCGCTGCCGAGTCAAAACTTCTATTACAATCACTTGCACAGGCAAGCTCTAATAGATGGTCGTCGAGTCTTGCTCCAGCATTTAGCAGCATCTTGCCAAGGCGTGTATCGCATGTGGAGGCTGCTTCCTGCATACCGCTCCACAATTCAGGGCTCAAGTCCCACGATTTAGTGCTCAAGTCCCACTGAATCATGTATAATCCACGCCTTAGGCACGGATAGAACCCTCGAAAGGATTTTATTGAAATGTTAGGATCAACACCAGACTTTAGAAGGTGTGACACAATCTCATAATGCTTCTCTCGGATTGCCGATGCGTACACTGATTCCCTAATAGCGGTTGCCGTTGCGCAGTCACTAAAAAANGAGGTATGATAGCATCTCTCGATTAGTATGCAGAACTGCTTCCACAAGATGAACCACGAATTTGTCTTGGGCTTCGGTTCCCCCGCCAAGTGGGAGCTCAATATTGTTTGAAAGACGAAAGAAGATAAGTTTCAACACTTCTGTAGTTATCCATGATGATGAGTCTTTCTGTGCTAATGTATTGATCTCCTGCTGTCCATTCGCATCGTCGTCTGGAATTGTACTAGTGAAATGAAGCATTGCTTTGCGAAGGTCGATGAGATTTAGTGAAATCTCATAATGGGGCGTAAATTGGCTTACTCCCTTATCCTGGAAGATATAATTTTTTGGGCCAAGTGCGGTAAGGAAAGTCCTGAGAAGATTAGAAGGATCTCGCAATGCTTGTGATTTGTTAATTAATATGCGTAGCCGAGAGGAACGACAATAACTTACTAGAGAATACTTCCTTCTTGAATTGAAACCAGGGAAGGGATGGCCATGCAATCTTGTCAATGATAATAGGGGTCTGAGATCTGACGATAATCTGATCAAGAACCTTAGGGCTAGGTGCTAAACGAGTTTTAGCCTGGCATCGTATCGTCTCTTTCCGTGATACCTACACCTCTTTCCAAATTCCCTGGCCGTAGGGATAGACGTGTATCGCTGTAGTCCCCTTCGTGTTCTCTGTAAAGGGAGAGGGATCCCAAGTAGGTAAACATTATACTGCGTCCCTGCTTTCCTTTCAACTTGGTTGCGGACACCCTTCCACTCCTCTTTCTTCACATTCTTCCTCACACCCCATTTTCTGAATCGGTATTCGTACTGGGATTTACTACAAGACAGTTAGCATAGCTAGGAAGGAAGCAAGACTTAGCCTACCTCTTGGAAAATCCGTGCTTCTGTCGCATATAGTCGACGACCTCGTGGAGGGGTTTCTGCTCTGTTAGAAAGAGGTGCGAGATAATCGGTTTGTATTGATCCCATTCATCATTGGAAGGCATGAATAATGATATACAGGGAGTAATATTAGAAAGGAAAGGAGACCGCTGTCTATGGTTCCAGTTGCAAGGTGAGGTTGGTAACTTGATAGAGTTTAATGTTTAGTAGTGTAATTGCAGAGAAGTACTGTGGGTTCCTTTTGTGACAAGAAAGGCGGCATCTTGCATTTAAATAATTAGAGAATCGGAAAATAGTATGTTGGGTGAACGGATGTGGTTGGCTAATACCAAAACCTGAATGCACTTTTCTTCGCCCTCCCATTGGATGAATTCAAAACCGGAATGTGTGTGACTAATACAATAAAATATTATGATTGTATGCGTGATAGATAATAGGGAATTAGGTCCTTTCCGGGAGATCGATTATCACTTAACAAATGGCTTTTAGTCAGAGATCTTCTACCTTAGGCACAGAAATGTAAGCAGTTTAACATTGAACAAATGAACCGATTTTTTTAATGAAGGAGAGAGGCTATCATAGAATAGACCATACACCTGGATGGAATTGCCCTGTAAGTACAGAATACCACCCACATGCTCTCTCTACTATTTAACTTGATCGGGTAATTATCTAATGAACTTATTCTAGCTTAGTATTATTCTATTTATGCCTCCCACCATGTCGTCTCTCAACCCTGACGTCCGGCTTCCCCGACCTTATTATTATCAATTCTTCAAGGACTATCTACCAGCATATGATTGACCATACCCTAATTACCTATTATACCCAAAGAGATAGAGATAGAGTCTATGCTGCAGTGTAGTTGAAGTATCTAGCACCCTTTCAAGGGGGTCGGGGCATTGGAATCGGGGTGGCCTGTAAGGTTATGGCCGTCGTGAGCTTATGTATATATTAGTTAATGAATGACATGTAAATGAAGCCTACTACCAGTAATACCTAAGTTAGAGGCGCTATGAACCGAGGCGAGTGCTGATCTCGGTCAGTTAGTATTGTGGGAGAACAGGATCGGGGCTGGTCCCCAATAAACAGCAGCGCCAAGCCCAGTCAATCTGCATGCATAATTAGAGATGCGACGCTGAGTGTGCTGGTCAAGCATTCTAAGTACAGGGTACTCGAATGGGCGATAAATGACTCTGCTAGCAGCGTACTTATGGGAAAGCCCCGACGTTGCATCGACATTAAGCATCTCTCGACAGATGACCCGAAGCATCATGCACTCGCCTCACGTATCTCATTGTAACTATGAAAGAGGGGAACCCTCAGAAAATATATTATTTGGTAGTAGGTCCGAGTGGATGCGTGTGAATGGTCTAGTATTGTAGAATACGTCTTTTCCTCCTCAAACCTACACTGATTGATTGCTGGTTTAAATACTCTAGTGACGAGACAATATTTGCTCAAAAGATATGTCTCAGTTCATAGCGACCGCAAATGTATATTCCTGCAATATCGTTGTCTCGAAGCATGGTCGGGAGTGTGAGTTTTTCGAAGGCAATAGAGAGTTTGGCTGATACACAATTAGTGATCGTTCCGCTATATTGGAAGATTAATAAACCCTCTCCAGCACGTCACTGCTGGACTTTGGATCTCGTGATCAATGCCTGTCCAGATTGTACTACAGAGCGACTTGAAGATGTCTTCTTGATCAGCGACAAATTCTCGGATCTCCATCCTGGTGCCAATCAATTCGATTCTTCATCCCCATGGGGTGGTATGATCCTGGACTGTGTGCAGCACTTGAGTCTCCCTATATACGAAAAACGAGTCAGTGCCGTCAAATTCATTCTTCCTGATTGCTCCGGATTCTGCATCCGGTCTGACTTCCTGCAACAACGTCTTGATGGCTGTGTAGACGTCAGCGCTGTTAAGAGCTTTCTAGAAGCTCGACAAGAAATACGCTGCGCTCTGTTACCAGATGCGGCCAACGTGGATAGCTTCTCGCTTCTTCAAATTCTACCTGGCTCCATTGGTGCCGCCGTCGTCACGGAGATTCAGGCTTTAGACCGCCTTGAGCAAGAAATTGATAATCGCCTTTCTTTCCCTTGGATCACACCCCAACGCCCACCCTTGAAACGTATCGCTTATGTAAGGGGCAGGTATAACTTGGACCATAGTGAGCGTATCTGGAAAGCAGCGTTAGCACTTGGTATCGCTGTTGTGGTCATTGACCGCGAAGGACACTGGTTACAGGATCCTTGTTGGAGTCACCTTCGAGAAGACTTTATCCCCTTGAATGTCGACCCAGACGAAGGGTTTGTCCAGCGTTTAGTAACTGCCATCCGCGGCTACAAAAATCCAATAGACGGTATTACCACCGTTAGTAATAAGCGGATGGTTGGCGTAGCACGTGCCTGTGAAGAGCTTGGGCTCCCAACCGCGCCTTCGGAAGCCTTTGCCATTGCCGCAGACAAGTTCAGAACACGTCAAATTGAGCCAGATACCGGGGTGACCGCATTCTGGATGCCGAACATTGAAAGCCTCCAAACACATTTTTCATCAGCAGAAGCTCCTGAAATACACTACCCAATAGTCGTCAAGCCTTGTATAGGTTGGGGCAGCGAGTGTGTCTCAAAGGTGAATGATCAGCGAGGACTTTTACAAGCAGGTGCAAAGGCCTCCGAACGACATAGTACATCATCAATTCAGCGGAGTGATTTTATGATAGAGACCTACGTCGACGGCCCGGAAATTGATGCCAACGTTATACTTATGGACAGTGAAATTATCTTCTTCGAGGTTGCAGATGACTTTCCCAGTCTAGCTGATAGTGAAGATAATTCATGGGAGGAACCTTTCCAGGAAACATTCATGGTTCTTCCATCCCGACTACCACATATAGAGATTGAGGAGATTAGAACTTCCCTACATCGGACATTGCTACGGCAAGGGTTCAAGAACGGTGTCTTCAATTGTGAAGGCCGCGTGCGATTCTCTTCTATGCGATTCAGTAACGCCAACGGGCAGTATGATCTCCACGATCATGAGTCTCATATTGACGACCATAAACCAAGCTTTTATCTCCATGAGATCAATGCGCGTCCGCCAGGCTATTATGGAAATATAGCCTCTAACATCACATACGGAGTTGATTATTATGCTCTAGACCTACTCTGCGCCGTAGGTGATATGAAGCGTTTTCGGTCTCTAGCGTGTTGTTTTCGAAACGGGCCCCAGTGGTGGCTTGTGATTACAATGATACCAGAACTGAGAAAAGGCATCATGAAAACGGCAGACGCATGTACCAACTTCCTACAAAAAGCTAGATTTCTTGATGGGGCGGTCCCAGATTATATGACTTGGAAGAAAGTAGGTAGCGTTCTTAAGGGTCCAACTGCAAGTGAGCAGAGCTTTGTGGGATATTTTTCTGTTATCAGTCGGCGGAGTCGAGAGGAAGCTTTGCAATTGGCGACGAGAATAAAGCAGGAATTTTCTTACGAGCTGGTATGATAAGGCAACCAATATCTATGGACTGGTGTTCATTAATCTTTACATGGATGGTTGAGATAACTTAGAGATAGCTCTTAGAGGTTTAGGAATACATTCATGTCATCCCGTGTACATCTTTGAGCAATCCATACCCGAGGACAAGGCTAACGCCAGACGAGCTATTCAAGCGCTTTTGGCATTGCAACATCGGAGTCATTCGTCTCATTCGGCTCATCCTGGCCCTTATCGGAATGCCACTGTGCATCATATCTTCTGAATATCCCAAACAAGGCGATGGCGGCGATTACAATTGCTCCTGACAATGCTGAATAAAAAATGACTAGCCAAGGATCCTTGGAAACTGGCCCAAGTGCTATGCCCAACGCAGCGCCTATTGCTGCTGTGAATTGCTCGAAAGCTTTCACCAGGGCTTTCATATTGGTTGGAGCTTCTAGATAAGTGAACTCGTTTAGGGCTACAAACCCAAAGATTTCACTGGTTGCGACCAAGAAGTAAAATGGGGCCTGAAGCCAAACACTGATTGCGTTTGGTCGGTGATGGCTTTTACCATCATTGGTAACAACCAAGCCCGCCTCGCAAGCTAGCGGCGCTCTGTAGCAAGGCCCTCGGTCGTAGATAAGTTGCTGAACAACTGCTGCATAACCCATGGCCAATGCTAACAAAACAAAAGCAAGTGTCATTCTAGCAACAGGACCGAATGAGATACGTTGACGCGATAATAGTGGCATAGCCCAGAGTTGGATAATTGGGTTGAGAAATATGTAGAATATTGCATTCAAGGATTGAATTGTATCATTTGAAATCCCAAACGATTCCATTTGACTTGCTTGTGAGATGATGTTGTTCATGGACTGGTTGAAGCATAGGTAAAATATTGTGAAGAACAAAACCACGCGACAAGCTTGGAAGCCCCGGCGTAACTCTTGCACAAACACTGCAGTCCACGGAACAGCCCGCCCTTTATGTGCGAGCTGGTAAGATGGCTCAGCTGCGCTAAGATGAAACCCTGATCTACACGCGGCTAGGAGTATTTGGGCTGTATGAGGCAGCACATTTCCTTGAGCAGGGAGCTTTTCTAACAACTGTCAGCTGGGAAACTAGGAATTATGCCTGGAGGGTGTTGCTGTGTTTCTATATACATACTGAAGCGCTTATTCCATAAAATGAAGAGAACAATTGATGTGCCCATAATGGCAAAAGGTAGCAGATAAGCAGCCCAGAACCCAACCTTCTTTTCTAAAGACGTTGTGGCGAGAGTAGATAGCGCCGCGATATTGATCATCCTGTCAATTTATAAGAAAAAGTCGTCGTAATTGACAGGAGACTTGCCAGTAGAATATGTTGAAAACATATTGTATAGTAACGTTTGGGTGTGTCACAGCCAACTCGCCTTTGGGAGTTTGAACGACCTTTGGCGTTGTTTGAGGTATTTGGTCCCCTTACGAATGGTTAGTGTACGTTCGACGTTGATATGTGGTGTGAAATCTAACCTAGAAACGAAAATATAACGGCTGTGGTGCCGCCTTGCCCAAGACCGATGAGTATCAACGCAGTTATAAAACCACCCAAGACAACTTGGTCATGTCCTTCTGTAAACGGTAGCGCCGTGATGAAAAGTACTATCTCGCCAACGGCGAATATGCTGTGAACAATGAGCGCAGATCCACAAGACTATACCATCGCAAACATACATGAAGCTGACTAGAGCAGTTTTGTACCGTCCCAGCCATGAGTCAGAAATGACTGCGAAGAATACAGGTGTTAGATAGCTAAAAAACAGGAAAACATTATTAATAGTGGTTGCCGTCGCCTGGCCAAGTCCAAGAGCGCCAGGCGAGAGAGAACTGCCCGGCGAATTTTGCAAATAGTTTTCTACATTATGTTAGCTCGTTTCACCCTATTTATTAGTAGGTTGGGGATGAGTATACGCCAAGGCACTGTGGTGCCGTAAAATGCAAAGCGTTGGGCAGCGCCAGCGAAGGCGACGAGCCACACTTCTACGGGCACTGGGGCTGGAATATGCGGATAGTTGGCGAGGTCGTCGGCATCTGCGTCTCTGACATGGCCATTCTCACCCTGAGTTAGGTTAGATACTGGCTTAACCTGCATAGCGGAATACGCCCCCCTTTTCTAGCAACACCAAAACTTATTACGCTTAATCGTGAGTCAATCAATATTTAGATAAAAACAACCGAATTTTTACAGAAATATATAAAATCCGCAATGGCACTTATGCTATGATCTTTCAGTGACGTGAGAGGAAATCGGTAGCTTAGAGCTTAACCTTGATATGCGTATCGACCTTCGGTGGCCGAGTTTATTCGACAAACTTAACTTAACCCCAAGTCTCCACTGCTGGAGGCTGCTTTGACATGCGTGGTAGACCGCATTATCTCTTAAACCGGCAATGCATTTGGTTTTTAGCTTATGTCAAATGAATGGTCCTGCATAATAAGCCTAAGATGATAATTTTAGGGGTTTGCAGACAGTAAACAAATGTTTCGACTCACATGCGCCAGCATGGTCCTAGCAATATCACAACTCAGCCCTATGTGAATCTAGTCTGGATGCGCCTCGTTAACGTTACCGGCTACTGGGCTAAGCGCTTAGTTCAACACCTCCCAACGATCATTTGTATCGATAGTGCCTATTCCTCGGACAACGAGATTGCCACATCTAGACCTAAATAACGTCACATTAGACTCGCCGCAGAACTGCATAATTCGCTGTCATGAGGTGTTGAGGCCTGCATTTGGATGTACCAGTCAAGAGCAAGTATCTCAGGTGCAACACGACCCTGGTATCAACGCGCGTCCGAGTGCATCCAATTACAAATCTATCTGGCCGTAGGTGCTATGTCCCGCGCGTATCATTCCAAAAACCAATGCTGATAAAAGGCGGCCGAGGTCCTATGCGCGTAGTGTAACATTTTGGAGTCCGGAGAGTCGGAAAAGTGCATCACAAAACTACCTAATCGCCTTATAGTTAAGTCCTTAACTACGTTACACCAGCGATCCGTGATTACCACGAGATCATCTTGGCTCACGGTCTAGCTGCTGCTCTAAGTAAGAGGGGGTCTATTCAGGATCTCACAGCTGTTGAATTTAGCAAGGAGTCGGCTCCTAATGATACTCAAACCCGAGCGAGCCGGATCTTTTCAAAACAAGATTCAAGGTAGCACCATCGATGCGCTGACAGTTACTTGAATGCAATCCAACTCCATAGGCGGAGTTTCATTGTTTACAAGAAGTCATCTAATCAACAAGACTAGCAATACCTATGACGCTACGTGGTGTGTCGTCTAGTAGACCGTAACACTCACTCAATTTAGCGGCACCTATATTTAGTCCGATGCTAGCATATCGTTACCTAGCAGCACAACAATACCATTACTGCTCCAGCTCCTAGGTATATGGTGCTTTATTATATGCACTCAACATCCACACACCAAATTAGCAGGTGTCACGAATGGAGGCTATATTCAATGTTGCCTGGGTTTATTGCGACGAAAGGATCGCGTCTTCCTTATTTCTCTACGTTAATGACATACATATTACGCTGCACTTCCCAGATATTGAACTAATGATACTCCGGCGAGAGATAACGACAAGGTCCTTGCTCAGTGTCCTTGGGGCCTAGGGGTCGGCTAATGTGACTGTAGACCGTAATTGGATCTTTGGAGGGGGGGCTGCTTATGGGCTCCTTTTCCCCACGACTATATTGAGTTACTTAGACCCCGTAATAATACCACCGCTTCACTCAAGCTATACCGCACGTGCTAGCTACAGAACTTAGGGAAGCTCAAGGATCCCAATATTCCCACTCCCTGGTCGGGTCTTTACTGCCAGGAGAAAGAAAGGTTGCGAGCCCAGTGCTCCTATCATATGAGTTGTATGAACACGCAAGCCTTTTCCCGCCTCCATCAGGTAAGTTCACCACAAAGTTTGGAGTCATGAACCCGGCCGTCCAGCCACGGATGGCTGACTCGAGGCTTAGGATCTCATGCAGAGGAGTGCGCATATCTTCGATCCCAGGTACCATATCACACTGAAAAACGTAGTACTATGCGATAGTCAGTGTTGGGTGTTAGAGTAGACCTAGACGGGTGCACCACTGGCGGTTCATACTGGTTGAATGTTCATCGAGGCAAGACTACGAATCAACTGCTTCATAGTAGCCACGTCATTGTTGACACCGTTTAGCAAAACGGTCTGGTTTCTCATAGTGACGCCTTCCTCGAAAAGCATCCGTGATGCCATTCGCGTGATCCAAGTAATCTCATTTGGATGGTTAAAATGCGTGTGAAGAGCAACACTCTTACCTAATTTCCTACCTTCCTTTGAAAGCTTCACCACAACCCCGGCCCACTCATCATTTGGATCAAGAAAGCGGCTAGGGCATATGGCCAACCCCTTACTCGCGATACGAAGTCTGAGGATGTGGGGGATATTTAGAAGTCGCCTCCCTGACTAGGTGAAGTTGATCGGGACTCAAAGTGAATNAAATCTCCTCCAGAGACTAGAANTGTCTGCAAGTGATTCCGTACGCTCGATATAATTAAACATGGGTTCCCATTTCTTGTGAATTGGCAAGTACCGTGTTTTCTTGACCACTTTAGTGTCTGATCCTACAGTGCGAGATCGCGTGCAATATCGACAATACACAGGACAGACCGAGGTTGCTTATCTTCATGTCAGCGCGGAGTAAGAAATAGTACAGATAGTCATACCGAGAAATACGGCACGGTCGGGATACCTGTGTATTACCCCCTCGACTGGGGAATCACCGACTTCGTCTAACGAGTCAAAATTGAGGCGAGGATGGTTTGGTCGCGCATAGGACTTTAAAGGAATGAACTGGCGCATCAAAGGGTCACGCAATGGGTTCGACCAATCAATCAAGCTTAGAATATGAGGGGTGAGCTTCACAGCCATAGGAGCCTGCTGGATTCCGGACTCGATATCAGAGACAAGTTCTTCTGCTGTGATATGATCGGGCTTGCCCGTATCTTGGCCGGGTATATTTTCCGGAAGAACTGATCTTAAGAACTCCGAGAGTCCTTGAAAATTCTTCACAGAGTTTATGGTCTATAAATGTGAGATGGCAGTAGGATTAGGAGCATCGCGACTGGTTAAATACATACCTGCCATCGGTAGCTCAGAAACTTGTCCTGGCTTATGCTAGACCAACGGGGAATTCTGGTCCAGTATTCGTTGCCACTATCAGCGACATTATGAGTTGACAAGAAGCGACGTGCGTGTGAGGCTCTTAGGTGAGGACCGCTCACTTGTCTCACTCCCATATAAGTCAATCCCTTTAAGGTCACTCGAATAATAGAACAAGTCATGATAAACGAGAGGACTTAAAGGATTACTAATAGCGATGAAAATTGAATGTATTCGATGAGAAATTTTAGGGCAAAGCCCATGAATTTACACATTAGCTTAGAAAGAGTGGGAGCAACTCTTCCGCGGCCTGGTAGGTACATAGCCCCAATCATTCCAATTTTCCGCACGCATAATGTCCGAGCTTGGATAGCCTACGATTTGGACAGAATAAGAAGCGGTCTTAGAGAACTAAATGATATGCATGGAATGTGGTATTGCTCCCGCATATATGCATGATAAGCATGAAGTGCCTGGGGGAAAAAAAGCAACATGCTTGGCCTGCTCAACTAGATGGGCACTGATAGAAAATAGAGTGAACCCCGAATTGAGCAACAGTTACTAATCTTACAAATCTGTTACTAACTCCATAAGAGCTTTACTAGTGTTTTTACTAACCTTTAATGACGCCCTTTCAATACGAATGCTCGATTCTTTGTTTACACCTAGAGTGTTCTGCCTGGTCAGATTTCCGAGGTATGCCGAATAATAAGGCTGTATTTAGACCACATTATATCATATCATTCCTAATATAATAACAAGCTTCACCCCGCTAAAATATTGACCTAGTTGCTCTTGTTTCAGCACTCTCCTCAACCGCATTAGCTGCCGCTACTTCCCCCTCTAATAGCGGATGAACCACACTTGTTGCCAAAGCCCTCGTACTGGAATCATCAACAACCTCCCCATCAACTTCATTATGAATTGTGCTTAACACTTGCGTGTCATATATTGTCGTCTGGGTCTGTTGCAAGATCTTACTGCGACTCTTCCTTGAGAATTTCCAGGGCCGCAGTTCGATTGAGGTCGAAGATGTAAATTGTCTAGGGGCCCCGGAATCGATAAGGCTCGACTGCAGACTATCGAGGAATGGTTTGATAGATGGTATACAAGCTGTTATGATGCTGGCGTGGATAGCTATTCTGGCGGGGTTAGAAAGAAATAGGTAAGAAGATTTTCAAAACATACTGATTCCATAAGGAGGGCAGTAAGTAATCCCCTGATTTGTGTCAGCATGCGTCCCTATAGTCATTAGAATATTATTGTCTTTACAAGTTGGGTCATTCCCGGCGATATATTCGGACAGAGAGCTCAACTGAATGCCGAGGATAATTGGTACCCTATACAATTAGTCATGTATAAGTCAGGCATTGTATGAAGTTAAGCATTACAGGAGTCGAGTCCAGAACAACCCTAAGACGATCAACTTTTGCTGCGCTTGAATGTGTACTCCCCAGACGATGAAAACGGGGATAACCACCAAAAGGGTTTCCGTGACAATATTGATTGTTCCGTGAGTATAAAGGAGAGCTTTCTGCAGCGACAATGAGCTTACAACCATGCAGTTAGAGCTATGTTTGTGAGACGCCAGCTCACCTCGTTCACACAGGACTTGTCTTCAGCCCGCATCGGAATTCGGGCTCCGCATTGGAGCGAGCTAGAGAGTACGTCCGATAGGCCCCATAGTGAAATGAATACCGCCGAGTATTTGACTAGGATTCTGACGCCTGTTGAAGGGGTGATACTGGCAAGTAAGACAAGAAGAGAAAGTTTCGATAAAACAAAGGCAAAGACGGAGATGATGTCAATGGCTAAAGCTGCCTTGCGCTACGTTAGTCTCTGTAAAAACGATATGGTAGACTTTATATCTTACCTTGTAGTAAGAATGAATATCTTCTATACTTAATGTATCGAAATGCCTTCCCAATCCATGCTGAACACTTATACTGGCAGCAATACTCTGTCCAATGGCAAAAATCTGAGTAGAATCATAAGTATTGATGAGGTAGACTAGGAGGAATACCAACGTACTAAAGCACTTGATACTAGCGCATTATCTAGACCGAAACGCCGTGAAGTCCAAGTACGAAGAGCAACACGAACGATTACAAACAGGACTGCTATACTTGCAAAGATCCAAGTGGCTATGATGACGTATGATCCGTGATTTGTATCGGTTATTTCTCCAAAGGGAGGATAGCTTCCACCATTCAGCATGAACATAAAATCATTGGATGCCATATTGGTTGATGGTAAGGATAGTGCGAAGCGCAGCCTGTAAGGCGCGGCTTTTATCTAGGGGCAAATAAATTGGGAAAATGCCATCGAAGTTTGTCGTATTTGATCAAGTGTTATGTAGCATGATGGGGCTCATGAATTGTAATTATTCCTCATAATTAACATAGTAGTTAACATAGCAGTTAAGATAATAGCGTTTTGATATTATTTTCGTCGAAATCGCCTCCATTAACCATTGAGACACACATGCAGCCCTCATTATTCGGATTATGGATTATTAACCCAATACCACAGCACCTCCCCGATTGTGAGACATCACATCCGCCCCACCTCGCACTTCGGACATTGCCCGAGGGCAGAAGAAAAACGGACAGCAGACTGATTGGTCAGAAACACGAAGCTTTCCCCCTTAATGTAGCAGTAGGCATCCAACATCTTGGGAGCAGATGGCGAGGAGCTTGATCGCTCTCGCTTCATGTTGCGGTTTTTCTCATCAAGTGCCGACCTTAGCTCACGGGTGCGGCCCGTTCCGGTCTATCATTCTAATGATGCTGCGTGTGCATCGAGATGATTTGCTTTGCGTCACCGCGACGGAATTAATATGATTCCATCCCACATAAATAGTAGGTGGATGTGGGGGGACATTTTTGCATAAAGTGTGACGCTGGCCTACAACTCAGACTGCTATTTGGGAGTACTCGTTTACTTAAATTAAATAACAATAGTACTTTTGCGTCTGCTCCTCGTCTTAAATTGTATGCGCTGACAAATCGGACATGACAAAGTCAATATAGGGAAATACGACCGATTGGTTTTCGACTAGGCCTACATATACAAAACCAACCTCCTCAAATCGGCGAGACTGACTGTATGCAGTAATACAAGCACGGAGAACCGGTTTCGCACTCCCCACGTTGGTCACGCTTGCAAAGCAGTGGCTGGAAGCAGGCAGGCAGCATAATTAGTAAAATCAACGTTACGCACCCATGGTTGCAGTGTAGTGATCTACCATTGTGCATGCGATTTCATGGGTCGAAAGCAGGTTTTGTGGGACAATCCTCCAGCCCCCGGGACCGAGACATAAGGTGAGGGGTGGTCTAGATCACCTTGCCGGTCCATGTTCAAGGTATCAATGAGGCTCTGACTGACCTAAGTAGCAGTAAGGGAGAAGCTGATGAGTGCGTCGGCCATCCTAGTTCGAGTCCTGGCAAGGGCCTGCATGATGCGCGCAAGCCACCGTCGCGCGATTTCGCATTCTATTCTCCAAAATGTGACCATCCCTTGTCATTTGCAGTTGAGGGAAACCCGACTACTCATAAGTGTGGCTGATGGCTAAGATGCATCATGCTGTACTACAAGGAGCTTGGAATTAGAACCAATCGCATTCTCAAAGCTTATCGTTTCTACGATTTCAAGAGCGAAACTCTAGCTCGGGGGTGTATTCTCAACGAATGCCACACTCAACTGCAGAATAATTGCAGTTTATGCATGCAGAGTCTTGTGTGTTCCACTCCGTGTTCTAGGCGGCGACCTCGTTCTCGAGAGTTGAGTGGTAGTCGATAGATTGGCTCGACACATGTTTAACTCTTATACACAGGCATTATACGGGCGGCCCGAAGTTTGAGATTGACAAAATTCGATAAGCTTGAGCTGCATCTGTTCGCCGTCGCCATGACGACCCAAACGCTCACACCTGAGCAGTTGCGGCAGAGAGTGCTATCCAATACGGGAGCGGATGGGCGCCTCAAAAATGCAGCTTTGGAGCTAGATGCAAGGACGGTCGCAATCTTGAGCAAAAGGCGCCAGATTAGTGTGAGTAACCTAACATCTCAAGATGGGCCAAATAGACTAATTTGGGCGAAGCAAAACTTCGGTTTCACATCAATGCTTAGCTTCTCAACGACGGTTCTTGTTTCTTGGGAAGCTTTTGCGGTGTGGGTACCGCATACCAATAACATACTTGAAGTATTTACTAATTCGGCGAAGAACATTTCAGGGTGGCCTGAATAATGGAGGTCCATCCACTCTTGTGTATGGACTTATATTCTCCTTTTTCGGCTCTCTAGCCACCGCGGCATCGCTCGCTGAGATGGCTTCCATGTTAGTTGGAGAACTGCACTTTTATATCTTCGGAATCATGAGAACTCACTATGTTGTAGCTCGCCGACTTCAGGGGGGCAATATCATTGGGTTGCTTTATTAGCACCTCATCGCTATGCGATTCTGTTTAGTTGGTTTGCGGGTTCGTTTCGTTCTCCAAGCTTAACTCGCTTGCACTAATCGACATAGGTTGGATAACTGCTTTTACGAGAATTGCTGTGACAGCTAGTGTTGCATTCCTCGCCGCTACAATGATTCAGGGGTTGATAATTCTCAACTACCCTGACACGTATGTGCCTCAACAATGGCACGGCACTTTGATATATTGGGCCGTCACTCTCGTGCTATTATTCATCAACATTTTCGGGATACGCATCTTCCCCCATATTGAAACCTTAGGCCTCATTCTACACGTCATCTTCTTCTTTGCTCTTGTCGTGCCATTAGTTCATCTCGCACCACGAAGCAGCGCTGACTTCGTGTTTCGATCATTTGAGAATAATGGTGGCTGGAGCAGCGATGGTGTATCTTGGTTTATCGGCTTGTTGACTTCCACTTATTCCTTCTCTGGCGTCGATGGTGTTTCGCACATGGGTAGGAGATTCCGATATATGAATACCTGGATCACCCACGACTGACTGACTCTCTGGTACAGCCGAGGAAGTGGAGAACGCGGCAGTTGTCGTACCAAGAACCATGATATGGAGTATCGTGGTGAGCGGAGTTCTTTGCTTCGGGATCAGTATAGCAATCCTCTTCAGTATCGGAGACGTGGCCACAGCGCTATCGTCACCGACAGGCTTCCCGATCATTGAGATCTTTTTCAACGCCACGAAGTCTTACCCTGCAACCAATGCTATGGTTTCCGCGTTGATTATAACTATATTGTTCTCTGGTTTGGGTCTGTTAGCGTCAGCTTCTCGACTACTCTGGGCCTTCGCTCGCGACGATGGGCTCCCATTCCCGCGATATTTTTCACAGGTGAGTCCCCAGTCTCGCGATTTGGGATCACTTACTCATCGCAACTCCCAGATCGACAAGCGATTAGGCATACCAATCCGTGCAATTCTATGGAGCGAAGTAATCATAGTCATCTTAGGGTTAATCAATCTAGGATCATCAACGGCTTTCAACGCATTGGTGTCTCTCGCCCTACTTGGACAGTATACAACTTATGTTTTGCCGACCATATTCATATTCGCTCGCCGTATTCGGCCCGGGAAGAACATTCCTTTCGGCCCATGGGCTCTAGGAAAATGGGGGATCCCGGTGAACGTTTTCACCATTGTCTTCTCCTTTATCACTATCGCATTTAATGTTCTACCGCCTGACTTTCCGGTCACAGCGACTAATATGAACTATGCCGGCGTTGTGTTTGGTGCGGCGCTGATAATCTGTGCAGTATTGTGGGTTCTGATGGGCCAGAAACATTACGCCGGGCCTATCAAGGAGGTCATGGAAAATGGTAACATTCGGTCGGCCTTACTTGGTCGTGAGATTGAACTTCAACATTCTATAAAACCTCAACAACCAGCGTGAGGCACGATTAGATTACTTAATACAACCCCCAGAGATACGGGTATATATTGAAGAGGCACCATAATAGACTCTCTTCGGGCGTTTTCAGGGCTATCGAAGAGCCCCTCGAGACGCCGCATCTATCAGGGGAGAGGGCGGGTTGGGATGACATGTACATTCATTACTGGGTACTCAAATACTACTACATAGGGTTCTATGTAAGGGGCTGGCAACGTTTGTACAACATTACAGTTGGATAGAATAGTCTACTGCCAACGTTCATGGTAGTATCCACGCGGCGCTTCTGAACCGAATGGCCTAAGGTCTTGAATTTGACATGCCCTGAGTGACTGTTCATACTTGGAGTGAGTTCGTGGTCAATTGCTCCCTTTCTTTTCGTTCGTGATTTAGCGGCCTAGTAGAGTCGCTTATTGTGCTGTTTTAAATATTCTTCTGCTGTCGTATGGCCATATTTTGCAGGATTTTGCGCAGATATGAAGTACCGTAGAGGAAATAAATCTGTGGCTGGTGGCGCCCTGAAGAACATGGCCGCGGATCTTCGCTCCGGGATATGAGTCTGCCTCGAGCGAGATGCTGTGTCCGTTGAGAACATCGCAGGCGGTAAGTTGACCTGGTGCACGGCTGCCCGCAAATGGCCGTTCGTCCATCTTTCGAGAGAGTCAGAAACAAGGAGGATAAGATCTCCCTCCTCTTCGATAGATACGGGTGCAAATACGCCATGTTGAGAGTCTCGCAGCTGGATCTCAAGACCTGTCGCGCCGACTCCATCTTGCAGCAGAGCAGTAACGACCCCCAAGTCTGAATGGGGCCAGATACGTCTCATAACAGCATTTTGGAAGTTGCTGTCGATATGTACCTCATCTCCGTTTAGTGGCGGGNATCCCCCTTCCAAATCATCCCTCTCCACTTCCGGATAAAAGTTCAGATTCAGCTCTGCTCCTTGGCCTCCGGCGGTGAGACTACTGATAGAATTCCTAGGTGCACCTATTCCTTCCTCTATTGCATCAACGAGTGTTGAGCACGTATTTCCGATTTGCTCGTATGTTTTCAGTAGACATTTATTGAACCCCGGAAGTGAATCCTCGTGTAATTGAGGTGTTTTGTAACGTGTATCACTCGGGGGGCCCATAGCAAATTGCTCTCTTGCATCTAAAAGCGGCTTATTTGACGCAGAGACAGAATCTGAGAGATTATGAAGGTCTGGTCTGAGCACGGCTGTCTTCTCGTAAGCAAATGGAGAGTACCCCCTTGCTGGGGCTTCACCTCCAGGATGCCGAATAGTTAATTTTGTTGGAAGCGGTAGATTGAAAAATGCACGATGCTACAATTGTAGAGAACTAGTCAGTGCCTATTAGATAATCACGCCGTCGAATAATCCTTTCCAAGTGTCGTGAAATCCTACAAACTTGAAGAGTTGCTGAATTGTTGGTATTGTGATACCATGGTTGCGCAGGCGTGCGAATCCGTGATCTTGTAATACTGAGACGAGCTTAATCGCGACAGAGCGACGAGTTGAGAGTGAGCTAGTTGTTGAGAAGATTGCCCTAGCATCGATAGTGGAAGGCCAGCGAAACATCTTGAGAGCAAGATTGACACTCTTCGCAGAGAGCATATCTATCGAGGTGTAGTAAAAGACAGCTTTTTNATTGTGTATCACCGGAGATTCCAGCTATATCCATCACTCCTAAGTAGTGAGAGCAATGCCAAGTCAGAATATATCTCGCTTAGAATCGAGATCAATTTGCCGACATGTAGATGATAACTAGTGCATGTTGTGGTCCCCAAGTGCTACAACGTATCCCTAAAATGACCCATGAACGCAATCGCTTAGTCCAATACATAAAACAGACATTAAAATACGATTTAGCTCAAAGATAATGTACCCCTAATGCATGTAGGTGGATTTCACCCGGTGTGGTGAGCACATGTGACCGTTTGGTACGATCTCCACGGATCCGGCGGAGGCCGTTGTGGTAACAATCGAGTCTCCCAGAGCGTAACCCCGCTTCACATCACCATCTACCTCTCTATCAATACTCCAATGAGCAATACATGAATGCAGATATATCTGCATAGGCTTATATTGGCATTTCCATACCTAACAATGAGGATATGTTTACGTTTTTCTGAGTTTTGCTTCAAAGGTTTCACTTTGATGCTCTATTCCTGAACAGTTGCTTTCTAGGTCATTTTAATTCCCAATGATAATTCTAAGGATCTCAGTGATTAACCTTGTGGAAGTATAGCTCGTTAAGGGGAGTTAAATTGCAATAAGAATGGCGTAAAAACTACCAAGGTCGTGTTTGAATTACCTATTTCGACACATATAAAGAGATTCCATCAGAAGAGACTATGTCAACAATAGTGGAGATGATAGGCATAAGGTTGTATTCAAGGTAAAGAAGCCCTGTAGTAGGGCCTAGGAAGTATGGTAGTTTATATATACAGGAGATGTGAAGCGTCCCACACCTATATTTCACAGACTGTGGTGCTCTAGAGTAAAAAGAGGTTTAGCCAGACTAGACGGTAGACTCGAGAGACTATATATAACTAACAACGGAAATCAATATACATGGATATTGTAAATACAAATTAATTATATGTAACTATAATACTTGAACTTAATGTACATCAAGGCATTGCTTTTCATTAAACTCACGTCTATCATAATGAATTTTATTTCTCTAAGTGAGTTAAAGAAGCATTTCGGTTTCACGCAGTAAATCTTTGCAGATTTTGCTAACTTCTCAATGTTTATCCTCCTTTTTCCTCAGAGGCTCACTAGCTCTGAAGTCTTGTAAACCTATCTCTCAATTTGAGATCGGTATGCGACCGGGAAGGATACCCTAGGCCTGCTGTATTCGCTTCGATGTGAAGGGATCGCCCTCTTCACCTTCCTCTACGATGTTGTCTTCAAACGCGCTCGTGGCCCCGATGAGCATCTTCCAGACACTGCCGGTATGGGGAGTCGTGTCCACGATGTCCCACTGGTCGGAGGTCTGGTATTTGAGATCGTCGTCGAGCCATTGGAGTCTCCTTTTGCCGATAGAGCTCTCACCGAAACGCACGAATTGAATTGACAGGAAAGTCCGGCCGCGACCTTGCCCTTTGACATTATCGATGATGGTTTTTATAGAGCGTGCGGTCGCCTCGGGGATTTCGCTGTCACCGTTTTCCCACACTCCATTCGTGAGCACGTAGACGTTGATCCCTCTCGTTCGCTGTTTCCGACGAATGTGATCCCATGGATTCCTCTGTTTTGTGGCGTTCGTGACTAATTCAGGTAAAATGTTATCTAGTTGAGTTTCCATTCGACAGTGACCAATAGCATTAAATGGCTGGCTTTCGTTTAAATATCTCTCCAGTTTCTTGCAGCTTTTCGTCTTCAATCGGGGCCTTGTGTTGGTGCAAAATACTTCAAATTCATCTGGGTCGATGTCTTGGACGATTGATGCCAGGGCCAGGGCTGTCTTTTTCACCTCTTCCCAGTGATACGTCATCGACGATGAGTTATCGATAATGAAACATTGGTCACGGTCTTCGAGGTCCCTCAATGCCGTGCCCATTCCAGACAGCTTAGCAGGGTCTCTCTGCTTTTTAGACTTTTGTGGCCACTTCTGCCTTATAACGTCATCGATACTGCAAGGTGGGTAGTTGCTATGGCGATACGTTCGGGCCGGCTTTGAAGAGCTGGTGACATTTTCATGGTTTGTGATGATGGGGAGTGTTGTAGCTAATAATGGACCAGGGTGGGGAGTTGAATATGAAACACGAGAGCTATGTGGCAAGTAGCTCTTCCCGTCTAGTATAGTTAGAGACCGATTTTGTAATGGATTAAAGTCATTCGTGCGTTCGTCAACCGGAGATGCCATAGGACTTTGGATGGAAGGAATGTACGTGGATCCCTGAAACTCACAGGCGGAGGTCCGCGTTGGCGTTGAGGGTAATCTGTGTCCCGAATCGGGCGTCGTTGGAGTTGCAATCAGTGGCGGAGGCGATGCCATAAGTTGCGGTGAATATGGCGAGGCGGTGTCTACAAAGCTCTTTCTTAAGACCGGCTCTGTGATCTTATCTATCTTGCTTAGCTCGTCCATCAGACGCGGCTTCAATTGCTGTGCTTGGAGGCGCATTTCGAGTTTAGGTTGCAGCATATACGTCAGGACAAACTGCATTAATTCCCCCGATATGAAAGCCACAGGTGAACCCATACTCTTCATCTTATCAACTTCGTCCTGGACAATTTGTAATACCTCTTTGCCATCGTGGAAGGCGCCACGGTAGCCAGCATCACCTACACGGGGGATATGCCTCGTTGCCTCAACTCTAGCCTCACGAAATTCCTTACGTCCTCGCTCAAATGTCGCCATCCAGACGGCTAATTCATACATGACACACCCAAATGACCATATATCGCTATGCCAGCTGGTCATACGAGATATGTCCTGGTCGCTTTCCGTCCAGGCCGGGATTTCTGGGGCCGAGTATATCCTGGAAGCTTGGTAGCCCGGACCTTCGGCCTCGCCTCTGGCTGAGGGATCAGATGTACTAGACATTCCAAAGTCCCCGAGTTTAAATAGGAGTTTGTCAGGTTTACCAGGTTGGTGGTCTGTGAAGACAAAGATATTTGCTGGCTTGATGTCTTGATGGACGATGAGGCTATTCTCTCCCTTACTATGGAGAAAGTCTAACCCTTCCAATAAATGCAACGCAGCCTCCATGAGAACGCGAGCCTCCTTGATTTTGCGAGGAAGATACCAACATCTTTCGAAGAGATCCAAAAGTGTCCCTTCGCGACAGTATTCTAGGAGGAGGACGAGTTTATCTCCTTGTTGAAACGCGCCGTAGTATCGGAGGAAATGTGCATCGCGGTGATCTTGCATATCATGCATATTGTTACTGATAGTCATGTACGCCGTGTGCTCTTGGTCGAATTGGCCGGCGAGCTCGTCGAATGGATACTCCTTAAGGATGATTGGATCCTAGCAGCACTCCAGAGTTAGATACGGCCTATTTAGCGTAGACAAGTGACGTTCGCATACATTACCGTATTTCTCAGGCAAACCACTAGATTTGTGCGGTTGGACTTTGTAAATCTTCGCGGAGCCGAAATACTCCGGGTGCAATTGTTCAAGGATAGTGATCGGCCGGATTTGTCGAACATCGACATCGTTCCCTCCCTCGTGTACTCGCTCAATTGGAGAACCGTTCGAGTGGCGAAACTGCAGGGGGATAAACCGCCATTGCTGCTCCGAGAACTGCTGCCATGCATCTAGACCCTCGGGATTATCGGGGAATGGACAACCCTCGTGGCGGTAACGAGACCTTTCTCCTTGCTGTGGAGGAGGCGCCAACGGCAATCGGGAATCCGTGAAATTGGCGGAGATGAAGCAGCGGATATAGTCAGTCCAATTATGATGAGATCTTGAAATCCAAACAAGAATGGCGAATGTTTGAAGAAGTGTCGTGCTGATTGTTTGTAAGTTGACCTGCCTATCATTGTTGCTCAACAGGCTGAGAATTTTGTCGCCATCCAAGTGCTCTGCGAGCTTTTCACGCGAGATGTAGGGCTTCTCTTCATTTTTGCCGTCTACACCGTGCTCGCTATTGCCCTCCACATATTGTACGAATTGTCGATATCGCTGCGCCAGTCTTTCTGTGGTATCCATGGGCACTCTGAGTTCGTTACTCCTAGATGGGGCGCAGTGTGGAAGGGTATCTTTGGGGGACAATGGGGGGTTACTCTTGTCCTCAGACAATCAGGGTAAAGGCGAGTCGAGCATAGGAGAGACTCCTTCGTTACGCCACGCGGGAAACGAACAGTCGAGAAGCGAAAGAACTATTAATCAGAATCTGTAAGGCGTGTAACATGTGGAAACAGTCAATACCTACTTAAGTAGATAAATCGCTAGCGATAAAATCTCATAGGAGAACGCCTTATGCATCGGGGCTTGGGGCTTAGAGGCATGTGTACTCACGCTACCCTCCTTCACTCTGCCCATCGCACTCAGTCTCTTAGCCAATTTACGCTTATTCTGCATGTCGAATTGGCCTACAGTAGAGTTCGCCCAATAACTGCGCCGCAGATCTTCTGCAGCCAGCCCGATTTCTGCCTACATGTACAGGATTGAAGCGGCTAGAGGAGGGGATAGGAAGACCCTTGCCATCTTACTCTGCGCCTGAACATCCTAGCAAGCTGCATTACTGTGGCATATGACACGGAGGTTCTAACCTAGCTCTTAGTGTGTAATTATATTATGGTACCTAAGTATGTTGTAAGAAATGTGCCGGCTCACTCGTCTATGATGGATGACTTCCTGCTAGGGCCTCCTCATCTTCTTGTTTCTTTATACTCCTTATCGCCCTATACTGGTCTAAGATACGGGGGAGCAACCAGGTCTTACCCAACCAGAGAAGAATGGTAGCAAGGGTAAGCCCTATACTAATCTCGAAGAATATCAAGAAGTACTTAGGTCTAAAGTCTGGGAACACCACTGGTGCATCTCCCTCCGATGATTGCGGCCATTGATAGAACCCGGCGCCAAGGAATGTCTGGTCATTAGTCGTCAGCCGTGAGCTGAAAAAACTCCAGAGCGTCGGCAGCGTATATCTTACGGCAACAAACGTCCCCGGTAGGAACACCAATGTCACGAACGTGATGAAATGCATTGATGATGTGTCCTTCTTGGTTTGAATCGTTAGTTCATGCATGTCTTCAGTGATTCCCTCCATTCTTTTAGAAGCACGTCGGTTCAACTCGGTGTTGCGTAATTGGGTGATCGCATCAAACTGATGAGTTGTTAGCAGGTCGAACAGAGGAGGGATACTGTTTAACCTACTATAGATTTGCCATCCTCTAGTAGGGCTATAAGGGTAGAGATACGCGCCCTTTCCGTGCGCATCTCTCGTATAACACGGCTTATCCTTTGAACGAAGTGGCTCATGTCTAAGCGACAGCCTTCCCTTATATGTTTAGGCGTTTCTAGATCTTCGACGTAGCTCTTATAGTACTCCATTATCTCGTAAAGAATATCAATGTTTAGCCTTAAAATCATATCTGCCTCTTGAAACGTAGTGCTGAAAGAGTGAAGCCGCTGGAGATCTTGAAATTTGAAATCATCAAATATCTCTATAGGGTCTTCCTCTTCCTCTGTCAGTCCGTCCCGTCCTGGTGTATACTGTGGCTTCGCCTTCTTCCCAGTCAGAATGGACTGTATACGAGATGAGAAGTCGACTAGTGGGATCGAGTCACTCGTTCCTATTGTGTTCTTTCTAGAAGTTACGTGAAACGACTTGCCGCTAGTTGCTGTTCCCCTCCTGCTTTGCATCGGAAAAGATGCCTGTCGTGAAGTAGGACCTGGAATTTGAGGGGGTTTGGCAAGATCATCCATGAGATCCTTCTCGACTTTTTCGACTGGGGCGTTGTTGACTTTTATCAGCACATTCTTGACTTGCCTCTCCCAATAACCCAAGTACCGGGACCAATTCTCACCGCACCATTCAATCATGATGAGATGTGTTCGAAGGGTGGCTGAAAACGAGCCTTGCACAGTCTGCATGGCCGTAGCACGCAACTGCTCAGTATGTGCCGTTGCCTTTGTAATACGTTCCTGTAGAATTTCATTCGTCTTAATGTGAATCCACGTGGCTCTACCAGTTTCTATATCAAACGAGTGGTATATACCGGCCTGCCGGACGGTCCACCGGTGGCGGCGGTTCTTTTGTTCATTGGATTCACTGGCCCTCTCGGCGGACCAGAGGTTATAGCAATGACGAATCTCATGTCCCGAACGACCGAGCTGTGGAATTTCGAATCGCTGAAGACCTGCTCCTAAGAAATTCTCGTGGCGGAAGATGCATTGATAGAATAGCACTGGAATGCTGCGCTCGGGGACAGTACCGAAAGAAAGAACAATATCCAAAAATTCGGGCATGACTTGGTGGAAGGTGAAGAGCAGCGTGAGCATCTCCCGCGAACAATTGAGCGGGTTCCAAGAATGAGACGCCTCGATAAACCTAGGCAATTTTTTGGTGAGCCGCGTCTAACTCGAGATTACGGCAGAAATTCTGACTTACACGTGTCGACATCTTGGATCGAGATGGGGGCTCTTCAATAAATACTCTCTCATGTCTCTAGTAGACTCACAATCATGCGGAGATAGCGGGAACTCTAGATCGGTAATTATTTAGTTACCTCTAGGTAACGTGGAAATACGACATGTAAATGATCTTGCTCGCAGCTCACCTTTCTGGCTATCGAGACAATCCCAAAATTGAATCTGCCAGTCCTCTGGGGCTCCTGAAAAGACACGCTCCTCTCGTTCGTCGAGCTGTTCCAGGTATTGCTGCAAAGAATGTGGCAACAGTTGGGTATGCTGGAGTCTTCCAGGGTAATGGCCTGCGGGGTCGTCGCAGTCCCGGATAAGTTGGTCGATGCGGTTAACTGTC
>JAPESX010000015.1:0-46755 GCA_029590615.1 Nemania bipapillata | reverse complement strand
CGACGCCCGGCCGAGGTCGAGCTCACAATTGGTCAGTCCCAGGTGTCCGGTCGGTCATGACATGGCCTAGCATGCATGCTAACGTGCTTGTAGACGGCAAGAAGGTATCGATTGAAGGTATGGAGGCGACCCGACTGTCCAACCGGTGGCGCGAAGATGGCGAGCGACTAACAGCGCAATCACAGCCGGGGCAGCATTAATTCAAGCTTGCGAGAAAGCAGGCGTCACAATTCCTAGGTCAGCGAGCATCGTCCACCCTGCCACTTAATAACAGCTGTATGAAGACACTGCTAACATACTTCTTCCTAGATATTGTTATCATGAGTACGAATATCACCCCATCCTTGACTCGACCACCCCGACTTGCTAACAATATCGCTCAGAAAGTTGATGATCGCCGGTAACTGCCGTATGTGCCTCGTCGAAGTCGAACGTGCCCCTAAACCCGTCGCCTCCTGTGCCTGGCCCGTACAACCCGGGATGGTAGTCAAGACGAACTCGCCGCTCACACACAAGGCCAGGGAGGGAGTAATGGAGTTTTTGCTGGCAAACCACCCCCTCGACTGCCCTATCTGCGACCAGGGTGGCGAGTGTGATCTCCAGGACCAGTCGATGCGGTATGGTGGCGACAGAGGCCGATTCCACGAGATTGGTGGCAAGCGAGCGGTGGAGGACAAGAACATCGGTCCCCTAATCAAGACCTCGATGAACCGATGCATCCACTGCACAAGGTGTATTCGATTCGCAAACGATGTTGCTGGTGCTCCGGAAATGGGATCATTCGGGCGCGGCAACGATATCCAAATCGGCACCTATCTCGAGCAAAACCTCAATTCCGAAATGTCCGGTAACGTCATCGATCTATGCCCCGTCGGCGCTCTCACATCGAAGCCGTACGCTTTCCGAGCCCGCCCCTGGGAGTTGAAGAAGACCGAGTCTATCGACGTGTTGGATGGACTGGGATCAGCCATTCGTGTCGACAGCCGTGGCCTTGAAGTTTTACGTATCCAACCCCGCCTCAACGATGATGTGAACGAAGAGTGGATCAATGATAAGACCCGATTTGCCTGCGATGGCCTCAAGACACAGCGCCTCACCATGCCTCTAGTACGGAGAGATAACAAATTCGAGCCTGCCACTTGGGAACAAGTTTTGACCGAGATTGGTGCCGCTTACCAACATCTTGCGCCCAAACCAAATGAGTTCAAGGTCATTGCTGGCGAGCTAACAGAAGTCGAGTCTTTAGTGGCTATGAAGGACCTGGCCAATAAGCTCGGCCACGACAATTTCGCTCTTGATATGCCATCCGGAAGCCAACCCATTGCCCATGGTATCGACGTCCGTTCCAACTACCTTTTCAACTCCACAATCTGGGCTATAGAGGATGTAGATTGCTTGCTTCTCGTTGGCACCAATACAAGACATGAAGCAGCTGGCCTGAATGCTCGTATTCGGAAACAATGGCTGCGATCAGACCTAGAAATTGGCGTCGTTGGTGAAACCTGGGACTCTACCTTTGAGTTTGAGCACCTAGGAACCGACTTCGCCGCTCTAAAGAAAGCCCTCGCTGGACCTTTCGGAAAGAAGCTGCAAACTGCGAAGAAGCCTATGATCATTGTGGGCTCTGGCGTTACAGAGCACCCTGACGCCAAGGCTTTCTACGAGCTTATTGGTACCTTTGTTGACAAGAACGCTGCCAACTTCCTGACTGAGGAGCATAATGGCTTCAACATCCTGCAGAGGGCAGCTTCGAGAGCGGGCGCTTTCGAAGTTGGCTTCACCACACCATCCCCCGCTGTTGCGGAGACCAAGCCTAAGTTTATCTGGCTACTTGGTGCCGATGAGTTTGCTGATGCCGATATCCCTAAGGACGCC
Source organism: Nemania bipapillata (assembly GCA_029590615.1). Taxonomy (NCBI): domain Eukaryota; kingdom Fungi; phylum Ascomycota; class Sordariomycetes; order Xylariales; family Xylariaceae; genus Nemania; species Nemania bipapillata. Next base: position 44,880 of record JAPESX010000015.1, on the reverse strand, counting down.
TTCGTTGTTTACCAGGGCCACCATGGTGATCGGGGAGCTCAGATTGCTGACATAATTCTGCCTGGAGCGGCCTATACAGAGAAGGCCGGTACGTACGTCAACACCGAAGGACGTGTACAGATGACTCGTGCCGCTACCTCATTGCCAGGCGCTGCTCGCACAGACTGGAAAATCATCCGTGCCGTCAGTGAGTTCCTTGGCGCCCCTCTTCCATACGACGACGTGGCCATGCTGCGGGACAGAATGGTTGAGATTAGCCCTGCGCTCGCTGCCTACGATGTTGTTGAGCCTACATCACTCCAACAACTCAGCAAAGTGCAACTGGTAGATCATAACAAGGGCGCAAAGTCTACCGGTGAACCTCTCAAGAAAGTCATTGACAACTTCTACTTCACAGACGTCATTTCCAGGAGGTAAGTTTGGAGCCTATTGTTAATAATTTGTCAATGGAACACTTTTAGTAACCTTTATACCTAGTTCACCAACAATGGCCCGGTGTTCAGCTGCAAAGGCAACCGGTAACCCCGATACCAATCTCATGGCACCCGGCATGGGTGAAGATAAGCCCATGGGACAAGTTGCCTACGGCGCGTGAGATATGGGAGCAAGAGCCTAGGATTGATTGGCCAACCACGAACTGGAGAAGACAAAACTATAGACATGGGGTGTTTGCAGCATAAACTCGTCTATAAATAAAGCCCACCATCCCAGCGAAGCATGGGAAAGAGGCACGGCCCTTTTTTCCCCTTTGTCGCCGCTAACTTGTGGGGGTGCGCACTACGCCATGTGTGTAGTAAATGTACATATATCGCATAGCTATTTCTATCGAGGAGTTATAGGAGAAGGAAGGCAAGTGGCAGAAGAGAGCGGTGAGAGGAAGATAAGTGGAAGGAGAATCGTACATAAAACCTTATGTCCCTTCTGTTTCTCATAAACATCCGTGATACATGAGCAGATCTAGCGTTGACAACGCAATCCGTCCTTAGTATAGCACGTTCTTGTTAGATAGGTAACGGTTAACCAGGGAAGCAAAGATAGAGGGAATTGAAGATAATTTTTTCTCTGCAGTAAGTCCTAGCTAGATTGATCGCATAATCTGGTATCTCATCAAGCATCAGAATCTTCCCATACCGATATTGCTATTTTATACTCTCCTTAGGGCCTTACAATTAGCTAGGAAGCCGGACCTCATAATACAAATTATAATCGATTTGTTTTACAATACTCGAGCAGAGCCTCGGCGATTGTTATTGTAGCCATAGTCAAGTGTCTAGAATACCGTAGTTGGTATTCACATACCCGTTTTCCTATCACGCCTCTTGCAGTGAGGCGCGACAGGAGAGTATCGCTAGGCTTGCTTGCTCCATCAGGGCGAAGGCTAAGGGGCACAAATACGGTTATTCGTAAGGAGACGTAGATAGCATCTACGCGGACTTTAGCAACCCCTTACTACCAATTTAAAGATACGGCGGTGCACATTTAAAAAACGGTCACCACTATCATAGGCTCAAGAGAGGGTTTATGAGGCGTGTAAGGAAAGTTCTGGTTAGTACAAACTAAAGCCTATGTAACACTGCCTCTTCATAGCACAAAATACAAGAGCTTGGGATCTTCTCCTTCATTATGTTTCGAGGACCACCGGCCCTTTCCCAGCTCACCGAATTTTCATTTTATAATACCACTCGGAAAACTGCAACCTGAATTCTCCAATGACCAACACAGAGTATCTTATTCTTTGCAGAATGTCTACGCGGTTGAGATTGAGAAAACCATCCACGCAACTATATGAGACAATACGACATGACCATGCTGCATGGCACTTTGAGTGGACGGAAGATAGCGCCCTACCTAGACCTGCCTTGGCAGTAAAAGCTGGGCTCCATGCTGGGTAGAACCGTGATTGCTCCGAACATTCTACGCCATATCGCAAAATCCATAACCATGATGTGTCCAAAGCACCCTTGCAAGGCAGTAACCTGCAGGGCGTAGGATGTCGTAGACGTATGATTCGTAAATTGTCTGCTCCAGATGATGTTTCTGTGCGACTCGTCATATGTTGATCGCTCCGAACAACAATCGAGCTGAAATTCGTCGAGGTACTGGTAGTTCGGAAGTTGATTATTAGAAACAAGAAATTTTTACTACAACGGACAGGTAAAACAACAGACACCAGCCATGCTGCGAAGTTACAGCTAATGTGTAGAGCAGCAGTTTCTTATTATCATATCGTCGATCGAATGAAGATAAATTTCAAAAGGGCGCGTTCACCTAGCTATTGATATCCACGCCCGCTATAGCGAGGTCCGGGGGGCATACGATTGACACCAGGCCCAGAACCAGGCCCGGGCCGTGTAGCGATAGCAGGGTTTGTGCACAGCATACCGACTCGGCTGCCGAACTTGGATCCACGAAGAGATACCATGTGCTTCCGAATATGAGCGGCTACTACTTCTTTATGCTGTGGATTGGCATGCTGTAAGATCCATTGAATTAGATAGTTGCCGTACTGATCGCTTGCAATATCGATTAAGGGAATGCGAGGCCGATCAATGCGACCTTCGCAGACTCTGTCGAGGTAGCGCGCTAGAAATTCCGCTCCTCCAATTTTGAGGCATTTTTCAACTACTTTAGAGGCATATTGATCCATGCTATATTCAGCGGCATAACGAATCACATGGTCGATGGCTCTGCTACGATCGGCGGGGGCGCCATGTTCACAGATGTGCTGGATGCACCAGTTACCGAACTGCCCATGCGCAACAATATCGATGTTGTTTAGCACTTCTTCAATGCAAGGCCTCTATGTGGATGTTAGTACGGCTACATAGACTCTAAAAAGAAAGAGATACGGACCTTGTCTTCTTCGAGGCAATTCTCAAAAATGTTTTGGACGACAAGACTACCAGTCTCGCCTAAAGCAACCTCATGCCACATACCGCGAAGAGCTTCGTTCACATATGTCATGATCTGGGGTGGAGATTCTGTCCATCTGAGTTCAAAGAGCTTTTGCCAGACATGGCAGGCATAGCGGTGAATAACCGTCTCAGGGATGCGACGCAAAAGCTCATGGACCATGATTGCTTTGTAGTCTTCTGGGACAGAATCGAATGCCTTCTGGACAACATGGCAACCAAATGGGTCCATGGATAAGGTGAGGGTACAACCTCTGATAGCCTCCGCAATCTTTATCACTTGCTCCGGGGTACCATGCTCGAAACACCGTTGTACTAAAAAGTTGCCAAATCGGTTGACCATAAGAGGATAAGCCTGGGCAACAATGGCTTCAACAATCTCGTATTTCTGGTCTGGAGTCCCAACTTTCAACTTCTGTTGGAGGAAAATAGAAGCTTGCTGGTCATTGCTGCAAACAATCTTGTCGACGATATATTTCCAGTTACAATTGACATTGCGGTCGAGAAGTCGACGGTAGTTTAATGGCTCGGTAGTAGGGAGATATGTCTGCCCCTCAGTGGTCGTAGGCTGCTATATGCACAATATCAGTAAATTCGTAGGGGCAGTAAGTTTGGGTTAACAACTTACCTCGGACTTCCACTGTCCAGCAGTACCCGTCATTGAAGTAAATTCGCTTGCCAAAGGAGATAAAGGGGTACCGACAGGTGTTGGGTGATAGTTAGAATATATTCCAGCACCCAAGCTGTTTTGCGAACCACCGGATGTAATAGCACTAGGGTCGTATTGGCCTTGGGGATATGCGTATCCTCCATAATTAGGCTGGCTACTGTAGCCTTGCCCGGGTCCGCCAAAACCTTGACCACCAAACCGGGTATCGTAGCGGTTACCCCGTCTACTGCCTACAGGCCTGGTAGTCAGATCGAAATCTGGGGTAAGTCGCTCCGGTCGAAAATTACCGGTGGTAACAGAGGAGTCGTATGACATACCGGACTCAACATAACTGTGACTTGCAGTTCGTCCAACCCATGGTCCATTCTGTGGTACCTCTGGAGGAGGTGGGACGCTTGGATTTTGCTTCATTCCACCCCAAATATTGCGGGAACGGTTGAAACCCGTCGCCGATAGAGCATCGCTTGTATCAGATCGACTGTCATCATAGCCAGACCAGGGGTGTCCCATTTCTCTGCCGAGATACTGTGCACCAGTGTTGATAGGATGCAGGCCGGGAACGCGCGACATGGTGGGTGCCGGTTGATTTCCACTAGAGAGTTCAGCATTGACTGGAGAGATACTAGTAGACTGGTCGAGGCTTGGGTGCCCCTGGCGCGTGGAAGCAAGCTCTTGGTCGAGACGGGTTATTTTGTTCTGCGCCTGTGCAAGCTCAAATTTAAGGCGCATTAATTCTTCGTCACTGGTAGTGGATTCATTCACGGTAGCGCTTGCAGGTCGGGCAGCTGGGACTGTGTTTCCGAAAATCTCAGTGGCGGGGGTGATTGGCACCGAGCTGCTGGTCGTGTTGTGTTCCAGTTTCGGGCTATCGGCGGCCCCTGTCACATAGTTCAGAGTGTTTCCAATAGGAGGGAGGCCAGATGATTGCTGTGCCAGTCTAGATGGAATGGCGTCGGCGTGACCTGGTTCTAGGGTCTCTGAGGGACCGAGGGTCTCGTGGTTCAGCTTGGTCCTCTGTCCCAGAGATATCAGTTGGGACTTATTAGGCTGAGTTGACTCGTCGCCACTGACCTTAGGACAGCTTTGATTGACTAGTGACGAGGTAGAAAGAGCCCCGGTGGATCTCTTCTGCGATGGTGGGCCGTCCGGTTCCTATCAGGGCATATGATTAGCTTTTATGGAAGGCCTATGAATATAAGTATAGATAACGGATGTATCCAGTTACAAGGGGGATGATGATTCAACAGAAGCAGTGACCAGTATTATAGGTGTTATTGGAACAAACAGAGTCGGCAACAAGCCAGGGCTATTATGAGTGCACTTACAAAAATAAGGAGGGACTTGAGTTGGTCACTTACGGCGGCAATAGAGAAATCCTCCCTGCCGACCTTGACGTTCTCATCCATCTGGATAGGCTTGGGTGCCTGAGAACGGCGTAGAGTGGGGGATCCAGTTGAACGAGTCCCAGACATGCTGTTCTCGTTACAAGTAGGGGGCCTTCACTTTGGAGGCAATGATCGTGGTCGCTAGATGGCCGGGTGTTTCAGCTGCGTCTCTAGTTCCTCGCACAACGATGACAGATGCAAGAGATGCCAGGATAGCAAAGCGTATATCTTATGGCGAGTGAGAAACACGAGACTGAGGAGGCAAGTGGTGGCCAAATGATGGAGATATGGGACGAGATGGGATGGGAATGAGAGGATAGCGGACGATATTCCACCATAGATGGCGATGAAAACAATTAGTGTGTGCAATACGGTCCCACAAATTAGAGCTCAGGGTGTGAAAGGTGCAAGGAAGCTAGCTCCGTGTCTATGTGAGATGGAATTAAGGGAGAGAAGGCGTCGGTAGAGACAACATGGGATTTAGGTAAGGTGAGCATGCCTGTGTATTCTCAGGTATCTCGGGTCCGGACCGAGCACATATAGATTGGTGGATGCCTGGGAATACCTGAAGTAGGTAATGTAAAGAGGGGAAGAGGTGTCTGTCTATTGGGGGAAAGTGGTATTAGCAGCTTTTATGCCCGGGTGCTGCCCAGATCGTAGGTAAATTGCAGACGTATTAGACGTGACAGGTGTTCTATAGTAGCCCTCCTAGACACCTTCTAGATCACGTAGCTGGAAATGACCTGGAGATGGAAAGTATTAGACAGTAGCAGAAAAGCCTGGGTGTTAGAGGAGAAGGCAAATAGGTATGGGTAGAAGGCATCTACCAAGTTGGTAGGTAGAATGGGAGTAGGCTGTGCTTGTTGTTGTATCGAGTAGGTAGATCTCTACAATTGGAAGTTGGGGGATTGTGCGTGTATGTTGTAGGTGGAAAACGAGATAGGAGGAAGTGGGAGAGGAAGGGGGAAAAGGGGGAAGACAGGGACGAGGAGGTTTTGATGAAGGTGATGACGGAAGAAATAGAAGTAAATAAAAATAACACCAGGTGCGCAAGTAAAAAGGCTAGTAGATTTCTCTAGAAGAAAGGTCCAGACGAGTCGAATTTATACAGGGAGGTACCTCCCTACCTATCTACCTATACCTACAAGTCCACAGAAGAGGCTTATATATGTAAAGTAAAGTGAATTTGCGGGCACATGTACCTATATTAGTTAGGCAACCTACCTCCAATGTAATAGCAGACTGGCCACCAGAGTTGTCGTTCAAGTTGGGAAAGTGCGGTGTCAACGAGCCCTGCTATCTAGATACCTGATCCACTCTATAATGCTCAAGCGTAGGGTATCTACCTACATAAGGTAGTACCTTGGGTACCTGCTTATTTGCACCTGCGTATCCGGGAATCCGGTATTAATTGCAGCATCTATTCTCTACTTGTATGGCTACAGTGTGTAGACCTTTAGATTTAGTTATTTTCAAAGAAAGACGTAGCACGGCACCTGATACTCTGACAACTGAACAACGGTAACTTAAGAGATAAGGGTTATTGTAGCGAACCACGCGATGCACGACGGATATTATCAAGTGCCAGAGAAACATAATTTGAAAAGGAATTGATGTTTATCCCGGAAATAATTGCGAGCTACCAAGATTATAATACCGTAGGAGGGTATTTTCCTCACTGCCTATCTAGTACAAACAGGCCGTGGAGAGGTATCTATCAGATCTTTATAGTGGTGTTATGATCATGCCGTAATATAGAAGCTTAATGCTGCAGTGAAATCCTGGTAGATCCCGTTGGTAGTACAAACTCTCGACGCCGTGCATATATCACTAGATATTCTATACAAGATGGTCATTGGCAATGACAAGCAAGAGCAGGCTGTGGGAAGATATATATAAATATCCAAAGGGGGGAACCCGGTTTCAGGATACGATGGAACTAGAGTGATAGCGAAGTGATAGCTAGGTCAGCCTGTTAGATTTTTGAAAATTACAATTACATATACTATATGATAGTGTTTTTATAACTGCGTAGCTAATTTTTATTACTAAGTTGAAACTATACTTTTATTCATAACTGCTAGTATTTTTGAAACTATAACACCTGAATAGTTTTTATTTTTATATTTTAATAGCATAGGAATATTATTTTATTTTATAACAGAGCGTATAATATAACAGCGAATCTCTTAACAGGGTTAAAACTAAAATAGTGCAGCAAGCGCGGTGTTATAATAACCCTTCAGACCAGCCATAACAATACTGCTGGCAGCTCTGTCAACAGCGTGTCCTAAAAAGGGGACCCCGCTGTAGGTAGTTTAATCAACCTGTGTAGTGATATTTCCTTGTATCAAACTTTAAAATTCAATACTAGTGTATTTTGGATAGATAGAGCCAGAAGTCATGCCCTGGCAACGTCATGTAAGATAGTTTGATCTCTATGGTATCTGCATTGTGTCTCTCGATAAGCAATCGTAGCATTTGGGCTTGCTCTTATCTAGACCTAGTCCTCAAAGCCATGTCGATTACCAGCAGTTCAGATACATCGCCGATGCCTGTCTATTTTGATATGGAATTTCTTTCCCATTTGAGATCTGGGAGCTGTCGTGGACAATCGATATACCTGGCTGTCGTTGGGATATACGGTGGAGGTAGATTAAGTCCGGAATAAATCCCTAACTCTTCTCCTCATGTTTCTATCTTAATCACATGGCCGTCTAGTTGTGATTGAGATGTCGTAGTCGTTATACACGTTGATGGTACAGATATTTTAGGGTCGTAGCCAACTCGAGTCTTATTTGACTTTCTTCGCTTCTTCATGAAATTGTTAGTACTAGAGACCTGTTAAGGTCTGGAGAACGGTCGTACCTGGTGCAGTGCTCTTCTTCTTCGGTGCTCCCTTTCCACGTGCTCTCCGGCTGTAGAATGGTTAGTGTTTGGCATGCGGCGTGCTTTAAAGGACGGAAACGGCTTGCCCTTCTAAGTGTTCCTGTCGATCGTCCTCATCTTCATCTAATGTCTCGAGCCCTAGATCTCTGAACTCGCGCTCTAATGTATGGATGTCGGGCCCTCTTGGAGGATAGTATTTCACTAGGGATGGGCCTCGGAGTCTCTGTCGAAGGATCTTATTGCCCATCCGTATTCCTTCAGGATTGAATGCGGTCGAGAAGATCTGGCATTGGACCTAGATCGGGGACATTAGTTTTCTAGGTGTCGCGTTCCGCGAGCGACAAGATTTGGTACCTTCATAAGGTCTAACAGCCGTGCGCGTGGAACTGCTGCCATCGTGGCTGGGCTGAGAGCTAGATGATTTCGTCCTGTTCTTCGGATGTTGGACGATTTGTCGACCAAGTGGAAACTTTGACGAAGTCGGGAGCTGGACCCCAGAATGGCCCGTGCGCCGAACCCACCGTACTAAGCTTGATATAGATTAGCGCAATACCACACGCAAGTACAATTTTGCAGGTACCTTGAGATGAGATTCTCTACGTGACATTTGTTCAATAAAGTATTCTGTGGCTTGACAACCATTCCGAACCAAAAGAAAAAAAAAWAATGTCTAAGCGCTCTTTTGGCGAGATTTCGACGATATCATCAGATTCGCGCTATAATTCAGTATTAAAACACGCAGAGAATTTACTGAAAGCCGCACAGTCTCTAAAGCAGGATCTTGAACGATTGGGAAAACATGGCGACTCCCCATCGCATGAGAAGATACTCTCAACCCTAAAATATCATAATGTCAACATTCTTCCCGCAGCGCAGACATTATCCCAAGATGAGGTATGACAAGCCAGCACCAATATCAAAGCTCATATTAGATCTCTAACATGTATCGATAGACTGGGGGTTTGAGCGAAACGCTAGACAACCCGCATAAGGTCCAGAAGGTGGATCACAACCAGAAACCTTCAGACAGTCGCCCGCAGTCGGGATTACCCATACCTCACTCAGCACTGCTCACGAAATGGACCCCTCAAGATATTCCCAAGCCGGATGCGCTACCACCATTGCCCCCGGTGCTGGATCCAGTCCTCGAAAAGGGAGCACGCACGCACGCTGGTGTTGCAAGCGGGCTTTCTGAGATGAACTATGAACGGCTTGAGTGGATCGGCGATGCCTATTTATATCTTGCCTCCACCTCCTTCATCTATCATACTTTTCCCAACCTACCCGCAGGGCGGTGTTCTCAACTTCGTGAACGACTTGTGAAGAATGAGACGTTATCTACTTTCACCGTCCGATACGGTATTGACCAACGGGCTAGATTGCCTGAGGAGTTTCGGCCCGAAGGCAGACAGTCACAGAATAGGGGTGGTACTTCAGCATCAAAGAGGGAGAGGGCGAAAATCCTCGGTGACCTCTTAGAGGCCCATACAGCTGCCGCGATTCTGGGCGATGCTGGTGGCCTCGAGCGCGTCATCATATGGATCAAGTCACTCTGGGCCACTGTCCTCGAGCGCGAAATCCGTAATGAGTACAAGAAGCCCCTTCCCCCGGTATATTCTAATCCTGCAAACGGTATGGAACGGGTTGATAATCCCAACACGATACCGCCTACTCCAAACACTATGTTTCCCAAAATCGCCTTGAGCCAGATGATTGGGGCGAAGGGGGTCACAATTTCATATCGAGATGAAGGCAAGCAGAAGGTCGATAAGAACTCTGGCCAGCCATGGTTCACCGTAGGGGTATACTACGATGGTCTAGGTGAGACTGATCTCAATCTTGGGTATGGAAGCGGTCAATCAAAGAAAGATGCGGGAGCGGCCGCAGCAACCAAAGCTATGGAGAATAAAAAGTTGATCAAGCGACTACAGAAGCTAAAAGAGGGCGTGAATGCTATGCTGAGCAAGTCTTAGGACTCTCCAAAACGACCATAATACAACGTCATATGCTTGCTCCAGCCTTGTAAAATAATGTCTCTGCTGTATGATAGTAGACAGGATACCAGGATTTTTAATACGCAAGTCGTTTTCTAAAACGAAGGGCACTTCTACTTGTGACCGTCATTAGACTTCGCTTGTGGACGATCTTGGCTCTCTTGGGTTGCCTTCAGTGGTTATATTCTGGCAATTGTTTTGTTGCAGAGTGGCTCTTTCTACGACGAGGAGATTTGGGGATAGCGTAGTAGACGCAGGAGATTGTAAGCCGTCAGAATGTCTCTTAGGGTGTTAAAATTGTGCATAGAGATAGGCTCAACGTTAATCGCGTTCGCTATCTACCACACCCGATGACTGATACCAAGTGTAGAGTGGCCAAGGGACTATTAGCATTAGAAAGAATATACATAGACTCCCTATGCATGAGAGCTCGGCAGTGCACGCCCTCAATTATAAAGCTATATGTGTATTATACTGATCTATATTAAGTGTGGATGCTTGCCATATAAGTCCTGGTCCTCGCGACAATTTGTTTTGTGTAATATTCAGGCTGTTTCTCTTATTGGCCTCCTCTCCATCACACAGCGCCCATGTAGGTTTCCGCTCAATTACCCCACCTAGCGACATTAAGTTATTCGAACTTAGAATCATGTGACTAGGAGCTTTCCCTTATTATTGGATTTGCATTGGTGTCGGTACTTTATGGGGCATAGTATATCATTCTACATGCAAAAACATAAGCTAAAAATAATAATGTTGGTCCCAGTGAGGCTTGAACTCACGGCCTTCGCATTACCAATGCTACAAGATGGACTATAGTATTAGTACGACGCTCTGACCAACTGAGCTATGGGACCAATGGAGATGAAGAACGACGTTCGAGTCATGATATATAAGCAATGGTGTCAAATTGTGGATTGTCGTTGTGGGGAAGGAGGGAGCTTGAATGTAGCTGAAGTCCTTGTAACCTATATGCCTCTAGTTCCCTCTATACATAATATTGTTTTAGCCTACGTATTGCCCGTCTATTCTAGCCTCTGTATGTAAAAGTCGCTAAGTACTCCTGAGTAGGTAGGTGCTGTGACAACAGTAATATTGCCATGCTCAGATCCTTTCATTTGTCAGCTTTGCAGTATATGCATTGATCCATATACTTGTAGGAAGCGTAATCATTTAGCACTCTCCCATATCATGATACCTCTAAAATGAGTGGAATTTCTGTCTCTATTGTGTTAAGTTTAATATATATTATGATAAACCCGCAAATTATAGCGTAATTTGCTAGAAATATACTGATTCTCATGCATGCTAAGATGTTTAAGAACGACATACATGTAATAGGCCAAAGCTATGAAAGGTGTTTAGTCTGACGGACTTAACTCGATGGTGTTATCACCTCTGTAGTCGCTGATAGCGAAGGAGATTTTGTAGCCCCAGAACAGAGAAGGGATACAGGGGTTAGTATACGGCAGCAGGGTAAGGAGATAATCATCTTACTAGTCCTCGTTCTCCATGGCACCTCTGATTGCAGATGGGAGCATGCATATTATCCAATCTGTGATGTGAGACTAAATCAGCCTCGAGTAGTTGATGATTTCACGGAGAAAATAGGGGCGCCTGAAGTTATTGTCGATTGAATTTTTCCTACCGAGCTCGATTATCTTCTTGACTACTTGCGGCTACGTGAGGGTCCAGGGATACAGCCTCAGTACCCTCGCCCATAAGGTGGCGTCGGAAAGTTAGGCGGCGCTTATGCGGTTACTCATCAGCTGAACCTATAAAAGTTGATTATATATTACAGGCTGCGCATTATTACACTAGAGATCCAAGGGTTTCAGCAATGGATGACACAGCTTTGCGTAGATACTAGGCAAGCCCTGTTGGGATCTGGCAGTTGGGAGCTTCGAAGTGAAGGTGAAGGATTTTGGAGTGCTGCTGGTATATGGGGCTATCGGAGGATTTGGCTACAGAGCGAATAGGCGACTCAGTTGTAGCTGCAAATGTGTGTGTGTGGCAAGGCTTAGTGCAAGGCTCAATAAATATGTTACTTGATGCCTAGGCTTTTAGGCCTTTTGGGAATAAGAAGGAGAATAGATAGCTGAAAAAGAAATCGATACAAGCAGTCTGGTAAAACCTAGAGACTTTATCATCTGACGTGAAGTCGGTGCATATAAATGATAAATAACCAGGAGGTAGAGAAGGTTATAGGACTAGAAGTTATGTTATCTGGGAATAGACATCTCCAGACCAGTAAGGTCATAGTTGCTAATAGGCCCTGTTCTATACCTATTACACATTCTAGGCGCTGTTATTGTGACGAAGTCATGAGCAAGGGGTCAAGGGAGATCGTATGATTCGGGTATAGTCCGTTGATTTTGTTTTCTTTTTATAAATATGGGTTATAGAAACCCTTTCTCGAGGGGAGAACGGGGATAGGGAGGCTTTTCACATAGATCCCTCACTCAACAAATACAGAAATGGATTTCTTTAGTTATAAAGTCTAAGAAAATATTTGGAAGTACTATCGTGACCGTGGTCAGGCCTCCAAAGTGCGGTTTATAAAGCTACATATCCGTTTTATTATCTAGTATCTATCCTGCTTATCCCGCATCTTGAGTAGGATTGATCCTTCAAGCCCAACTTCATGAATCATTGGTTGTCGATCATCTAACCCCGCACTGGCTGCGTTATAATAAACAGGCCAGCGAAATGACTTCACACACACGCAGCTCCAAGTCTCCTCCTTCCTAATGTACCGATTAGGCCAATTTACCAGCTGTTAAATAATCCCTGAAATCCTGCCTCAGGCGGGTGACGGGGGCCTAGTTTTATATATATCTGCCCATGTGTTATAATACGCACGCTTTTGATTTTTAGATTGGTATTATGACAAACTCCACGAGCCTCTAAAGAGAACTGGAAAACGAGTGGCCAACTTGGAAACTCTGACAACATTCACAATGAGTAGTCTAGATATACCTGATATTTAATAAATGAATCCTATCATCTATATATCCCCTACGAATAATTCTATTCCTTGGACCAAATGGAACTATCTAGATTCTATAATGGCAATCAGTTGATAACTGACCCTGAGTCTAGCAATACATGGGTGCATATTGGAGTAGAGCCTAACGAGGGCTCTACTTTGCGGTCTGATAAGCAATCACTGCTCACCGTGAGAATTCATGATGGCGATCCATTGCTTACCCAATCTTCACCATATGCAGATACCTATGGCAACCTCAAACCAGATTGGAAGCAACGCTTCCTTCAGTGGGCCATGGATTTATGGCTCTTTGAGGTCATAGCCTGTATCGTCAGCGCTGTCTCGCTTGCAGGCATTGTCGTTACCCTCGCTTTACATGCCGACGGTCCACTGCCCCGTTGGCCATTTAGTATAACGATTAACGCCTTGATTTCTACCCTAGCAACCGTCTCGAGGTCGGCCCTTTTAGTCTCAGTTACAGCAGCAATAGGGCAGCGAGCATGGGTCAGATTGAGCAAGGGCCAACATCCTCTGTCCGACTTGGAGATGTACAGTAGTGCGAGCAGAGGTCCTTGGGGCTCATTAACCTTACTATGGTCAACCCGTGCGAGGTAGGTCAAGAGACAAGATGATTAGATGTATATTGATTGCTGATCCAAAGACACAAAGGGATTTCGTGGCTCTTGGGGCGGTGATCACCATCCTTAGTTTGGCAATAGATCCATTTATACAACAAATCACCAGTTTCGAATCCTCACCTCATCCAATAGGACACTCTAACGTATCCGCACGAATTATCTTCGAAATGGGCGTGAATCAGACTGGATATATCTCCCCAAAAGCTTTCAGTCAAACGCCGGCGGCCTTTAGGTCTCTCGTGACGCAGGGGCTCTACTTTGATGGCAATCTCTCTGACCCCTTTAGTCGCAGTGCACTGCAGTTACGCCCAATGTCATCTGGGGGGAACGTTTCCTTTGAGGTCGCCGAGACACTCGCGGTCTGCTCCGAGTGTGCCAACCTGACGAGTTATTTATCACCCCCTCAGCACCATAATGATACCGGGTCTAGCGGGAATGTTTGGAGCTGGACCCTCCCAAACCAAGCAACAACCCACCTGACGGCGTTCGGGGACAGAAGTACTCTAGTCATCACGACAGAGAGTACGTTTGACCCGATAGTGGTAGACACCAACGGCCGCTTCGTCATTCTGAACTTGACGGCGATTGTACCAGGCTGGGACATCGACTCGACTCAGGATCCACCTCTAGGGACAGGCCAGCCTGGGGCCGCACAGGAGTGCGTCCTTTACTGGTGCGTTAATAAGTATAGCAGCAAGATGAGTGGCGGTATTTTGACCGAGAATTTGCTTTCGTCCTTCTCCCATGGTGACGCGGTGCCTGGTGTGCCTTTCTTCTCTATAAAGCCACCAAACTCAAATTCATCATTCTATAGGCAGGACAGCAAGTTATATGGCAACTATTCTACCGGCTGGATCAATGTAAGGAACTTCCAGACTTTTACCCTATCTTTCCGAACCTCTCCAATTGTTTTCGAATGTTATAGTTGTTTGATTGAAGCAATACTAACCGTTTTTGTTCCTCAGGGCACGTTCCTAATAAACACAGGAGCTAATCGATTAATCCAATCATACCTATCGACACTCTTGTCTGGAGATGCTGTTTCTCTCAGCTACTATGAACAGGGGACTGCGATATCTTCTAGTGATGCGGTGCTGCGATTCTACTCCAAGGCCACGTGGGAGGGGGGGNTCTAGTATACCGCAATTCGATATGCAGGGTATATTTGACGGGATTGCGCAGGGTATGACAACCGTGCTGCGTATGGCCGACGGAGTGACAAATTCCACGGATACGGATGCCCTCGTAGCTGTACCGGGTACGGAGACGGCCATGGTGGTCTTCGTACGGGTTAGTTGGACTTGGATCACCTTACCAGTAGCCTTGCAATTAGCCACGGTGGTTTTCGTTTATATAACAGCGACGAGAAGCAAGAGCCGGGGCCTGCCTAGTTGGAAGTCGTCTCCGCTTGCAGTTCTTTTCCTGGGAATGAGGTTGTCGGATCACGTTCCGCATGAGGGTGTAGAGAGATGGAGCGATATGATGACTATTGCTGGGAATTATTACCCTGAGATTAAAGCAAAACACGATCACTGAGATATGAATTACGGAAGAAACTGAGATATGTTGTATCTCGATAGATGATTGTCTAGGGTCAAAGCCTACGATTCGTGTATTAATGGCACGTCATGGCCCCTTAGGTATCTCTGATTTCTATCTCCCTCCTTAGTTTATTATAGACAGCACTCTAGCTATAGCATCAATACGATGTCTTATATAAACCTGTTAATAGGTAATTTCCTAGGACTTATTGGGCGGCAGCCGATAGCCACCACCCCATTTCACTTATTGGACGTTACGAAAAAAAAAACGTATAAATATCTCAGAATATGACAACACTATTTCTACCTTTCGTGAAAGTTGGGTTCATCTAAGGACTCACTCAGTCGCCCACCAATCACGGACTACTTGAATCTTGCGAATCAACTTCACCGAAACCACCTATTTCGCCTTCTGTGCATCACTCATCGCTAATTTTCTCAGCTTTCCTTCACGTACGGCTAGGGCCAGTGAGCCAGCAGCTCCAGGACCAATAGTCAGGGTCCCAAGTACGATGAGTAACAGGTCGCGAAGCTCAACCGCACTCATAGTCATACCAACCTTGACTCTATCCCCGCCACGATTATGCAACATCCAGTGAGTAAAGACTACACACGCTGCGCTAACAATAGCATAATCGAGCTGCGTGAAGAGATGGTAGCCTTCAAACAGAACATGGTAAGCCGCGGGCAGATGCGATGCAAGCGTCTCATTTCCGCTCGCGAGGCCCGCTGCGAACGAGTGCATCTTGCCCGGGGACGGCAAATAGACCCGGCTGAGTGAGAGGTCGCGCCCCGTGGAATACAGAGAGGTACCGATACAGCCGAGGTGCACAATGGCAGAAAGAATGCCGACAAGCGTGAACGTGGCGACGATCCAGGGCTTATCGGCATTCGGCCTCTGCGGATCCTTCTTGCTCACAAAGCCGTACCATGGTGCCAGCAGCCCGACGACTGTGACACATGAGACCACGATTGCGAAGGGGGACGCTAGGAAGAGACCGATATAGCCATGATGTTGGAACGTGTCTAGTCCAAACCATGTTGGCAGGAAAAGGAGGAGGGGTGTTAGAAAAGAGGGCAGTACGGCTACGAAGAGCGCAATGGCCTCATTGTGCGGCACGGTGGGATCCCGAACTGTGGCTTTTGTGCGTGTATGGAGCCAGAAGTAAAGCGGTTGAAGAAAAGCTGCCCCTAGGCCAAGCCATAAGATCATGAACGGCACCGGGCTAGAAAGGAAATGTTTTAGCCATGTTCCTATCACTCTGATGACACAAAAAGAGGCTATTTGGTAGGTACTTACTGTCTTAGGGCCATATTTCGTACCCCTCGCCGGCGGCTCTCCACGAACAACCATAGGTTGCTTGCAGAGATGAGGAAATTGATGTTGACGAATAATAAGCGCGGGCCAAGTGTTGTACCATTTGACAAGACTTCATAGAAGGCCACTAAGTACCCGATTCTACCGTCGAGGGGCGCAAACCCTGTATAGGTGCTTCTTAAGGGCCTTCCGTCCGGGAACATACCCTTGGCAATTGCGGCGTTCATGTTATCGAGCGTGCCATTGAAGAATGCCACGCCCCAGAGCATGATAGCGCCTAAGCCACCAAGGGCGAGCAAATGCCCCGGTGGGGTGCGCCCGATAGACATGGCTCACGCGTTAGAAGAAAGAGGGCAGATGGTGATGAGATGGGAGGGGAATGAAATCCCTTCTAGTGAGACCGCTAGGTGCTAAAGTAGATATGTTGTGTAATGAGAATATACAGCAGCGTAATCTGCCAGGCGATCATTTATCTATAGAAAGAGGGAAGTAAATCGACCTAGAAAACTGGTCATGAAAGAGGAGACGTATGATTCCATAGGCATCCGCCATCTTTACCAATCCCTTGCTATGATTTCTCCTTAGGGCCGGCCACGGCGAAGGTGTTTCAACGAAGGCTAAGTGTTACCGGCTTTTCGCTCGCATCTTACGGCATGCATCGTGCATAGATTCAACAGTAGGCGGCCGCCTCCGGCGCGCTGTCTGATATAGGAAAGGGACACTGCTTTCTTAGTCAGACGGCCGACCCTCTGTCCGTCGGGGAATTTCGGTGTCCGTGGGGTCTCGGTTCCTGTTGCGCTACCCCTGATTTTGAAATTGACATGATAGGGTATCCCAATTCCGGGACTGCACGCTTAATTATGTCGGCATCGGTATGAATTCATGGTTCGGCTATCAGGCAACTCATTACCCAATTCAGGTAATCTTTTGAGAATATGTAATATTGTTTTCGTTACATTTGTTGAGTTGGTTTTCGGTATTGGGCCTGATCTACGACATTTGGCACTAGCAAATTCAGTCTTATACATAGTCGCGCATACGAAAATAAAATGATACAAAAATGAATATCTAGTCATATGTTATCATATATCAGGGAGGGAACATTGGGTAGGCGATGAGTTATTACTGAGTTCTTGATGATATTTCTGTCTTTCGTTGCTAAGGTAGGACTTAGGTACAAATTGTAGCATAACCAGGTTAGGAAAAAATAAATAAGAAGTATAACTTGGACTAATTTGCAGTTGCAAATGACGAAACATTTTGCCAAATAGTCGCCGCCACAGGTCCCTTAGTATAGCCAAATCCTGACAGCCAAGCAACAGACGCCACGAGGACAGCCGAGTAAAAAAAGATCGTCTTAAAATCAAAACCCCCCTTTTGCACCGGCGCGACAAGCGCCTTCGCCTCACGCACGATCCTCTCCGTCGTGATCTTCGTCTTGGACCACGGCAGCGTGCCCTTCCTCTGCTTATACGGGGCAAAATACAGCTGCGGCGCATCGCAGCACGTCTTAGCGACCTGCTGCCCCATCCAATCAAGGCCCAAGACGGGCAGGATCCAGCGCTGGAAGAGGTACATGGGCCAGCCGTCGTAGGCGTGGAAGCGCGTCTGGGCCCAGCTGACCCAGAAGATCTCGGTGGCGCGCGGCAGACGCTCCTTCTGGTACGCCTCGAGGGCCTCGCGGACCTCGACGTCGGACGGCTTCTTGCTCGGGTGCGCGTCGAGCGCGGCCTTGAGGTGGTTCGTGAGCACGACGGCGCCCTCCATGGCCGTCGAGCCGCCGAAGCCCGCGTTCGGCGTCACCTTGTGCACGGCGTCGCCGAGCAGCGCCAGGCGGCCGAAGTGCCAGTGCTGGAGCWCGYCCTCCTCGAACGCCGGCTTCTTGGCGCCGACGCCCGCGAGCTCGACCACGATGTCGGCGAGCAAGTCCACAGGCACCCACTCGATACGGTCCAGAGTACCGAGGTTGGAAGGCAGCATTTTGAGATACTTGGACGACTCGACAATGGTGGGGAACCACTCTTGCTTGTTCCACTCACCCTTCTCGCCCGTCGTCACGGGACCGGCGATCTGACCGACTCGGCAGATGGACGCGTCGACGCCAGAGACCTTGACGGCCTGCTCGAGTACCATCTCGGCCATGAGCTTGGATAAGCTGTAGCCTTGCGTGCCGGCAACCGACAGATCGTGGATCGGCTTCTCGGGGACGGGCTGATCATCGGCCCACTTGGTGATACTGCCGACGGAGGAGATGAAGAATACCGAGGAGCCGTGTCGGCTCTTCTTGGAGAAGTCGACGAGGTGGCGCACGCCGCGAATATGAGGCTCGAACGAGGAGAGATCCAAGTTGAAATTGACGGGCCACTGGTTGTGGATGATCTTGGTGACGCCCTTCAGCAGAACGTCGTACTTGCCTTGGCCGAGCCCGAAGTCAGCCTGCGACAGGTCCGCCGTGAGGAACTGGACCTTCTTCGCGGGCCAGGCATCCGTGAGCCCTTTGGTCTTGAAGCCGGCGCGCTGCCTCTCCTCCGCATCTGCGGATCGGTTGAAGCAATACACGCGCTTGACCGCCGGGTTCCTCACAAGCGTATCGAGGAGGTAGGTACCGAGGGAGCCGGTGGTGCCGGTAACGATGACGGTGTCGCCATCCACCGGGAGATCACGCGTATACTTGGCGATCATATCCTCGGCGAGCTTGAACGTGTTGGCGGCAAGGTCCTCGCTGCTAGCGTTCGAAAACAGGGCGTCGTAGAAGGCGGTGGAGAGCTTCTCGAGCGTAGGGTTTCCGTAGATCAGGGTTGGCGCAAGCGTCACGTCGGCCTTAGCACGCTCTGCAGCTGTTCGCAGAGTACCGAGAATCTGGAATACGAGCAGCGAGTCGAAACCGGCAGCAAACAGGTTGTCGTCGTCATTCAGCTCCTTCTTCAGCAGCACGTTAATAATGTCACGTAGGCTGTTAGCAATGGCCTGGGGCGAGCTTGTGTCCATGCCACCGGACAGAGCCTTGGCCTCTTCGGCCTCCAGATGCTCGTAAAACTCATCGATCTCCTTCTCGTACGATCGGAGCATGGCGGGGCGCTTGACAGTGCCCTTATCCGTCCGTAGGAAGGGCTTGCCCGGGACCGTGAGCATCATGTTGGATCGGAAGATGCGAGCATGAGTAGGCGAGGCAGCGTTGGCCTTCTCGACGACCTCGGCGTAGATCTTGTCGAGCAACGACTCAAGGCCCTCCTCGGTCGCTGGAGGTTGACCACGCAGTTCCAGCAGGACGGCTGCGTGGAATCTCCGGTTTCCTACCACAAGGGCGGACTGAACGGCCGGGTGCGAAGAGATGCAGGCCTCGATATCGACGGGCTGGACTTTCTCGCCGTTGGAGAGGACGACGACGTCATCGGCACGGCCGACGCAGAGCCATCGGCCCGGCTCAGTCGGGTGCGGCGCGAACAGATCCTTGGTCGAGTACTCTTCATCCTCGGGGAAGGTATAGAATAGACCCTGCCACCGCTTGTACTGCTGCTTCTTCACAAAGAAAAGTTCGTATAGGCCAGGTGTGACCTCGCGTAATTCGGTACCCAACTCGGGAGGGAACTTGAACGTTCTCCAATCCTTGCCCTTCTNGGGGGGCAACCATGGCCCAAATACCTCCTTCGGTTGAGCCGTACACATTTCGCACGGGAACGACATTGTTCACAACGTCACCTAGTTGAGAAGAGAGCGAACCTGGACGAGAACGAATTAGCATCAACGAATTCCAATG
This sequence comes from Nemania bipapillata, assembly GCA_029590615.1. NCBI lineage: Eukaryota > Fungi > Ascomycota > Sordariomycetes > Xylariales > Xylariaceae > Nemania > Nemania bipapillata. Next base: position 24,787 of record JAPESX010000015.1, on the reverse strand, counting down.
CTTAAGCTGGACACGAGACGTACCTCCTCCGGTAATGATGTATTTACAAGCCGCCAACTTCTTCAAAGTACCAGGAGTTTTGGCTAGTTCCTCAACAATCGATGGAGGAATGAAAAAGGCCTTCACAGGAAGGTTAGAAATAATGCGGTCGATGGTATCAGCGCTGATGACTCCGTTCGTAGGCTCGGTCACCACGGTAGAGCCGAGCCAGAAGTTCAATCCAAGCTTGACCATAAGACTGGCAGCCTATATCGTCTGTCAGTCAGCAAGTCCAACCAAAGGGCTCACGCATTGCTGCCGATGCCACTCACATGGAACCAGGGGAAAGGGTTAAAGACGAGATCCGAAGGAGCCCATGATGGGGTGACCTCCTCATCCTCCTCCAGGGCGATGTCTCTAATGGCATCACCACTTGCGATAGTGCCTAGCCGCATGACAATAGGCTTCGGGAGACCGGTAGAGCCGGATGTGTGAAGAACGGCGAGCGGATCCAAGTTGGCCTCTTCCCACGTCTTGGTATAGGGATATTTGGCGACAGGGCGGGGATCTAACAACTCCTCGAGGGTGGGTGTTTGTAGAACTTCCATATGTCGCTTCTCGAGAATCTGGTTTACCAGCTCGTTGTTCTCGGTAGACTTGGCCCAGATTCGGCAGTCTGTCCGGTCGACGACAGCCAGACTACCCTCCAAACTATTCCTGGGTGATACCAGAAGAGCCTGCATGCACGGTTAGGGTCGAGGAGGCATGCCTCGCGGAAAGTCTCCTGAGAACATACCTTGTAGCCGGTCTTGATACAAGCCAGGACCAAGATAGGATAGGTCAAGTTGTCTAATAGCCACACAACGTTTAGAAAAAAGCACCGCCATAGGATCTACGAGAGCTGAGCAACGTACGGGGTCCAATATAGCCAATGGCCTCGAAATTCTTGCCCCGGTTCAGAACACTCTCGATCCAGCGGCATGCTCGGTTCACGGCGTTCGCAAAACGCAGAGCAGTGATGTCCTCGAAGCTGTCTCCATCGTCGGTCAGGTGCGGGATGGTATAGACAACATGGTCGGGCCTGTCGCGGGCTGCCTCGTCGACGACGTTGGGAATCAGGCGGTTGCCCGCGATGGGGCGTACGTAACCCATTTTAACTTTCAAACGTATTCCCTCTCTTTCTTGCTTTACGTGGCGCTTAACGTCTTTGGCAGGCTCCTTCTCGGCTTTCGAAATTGGTCTATGAGTCGTCTCCTAGAATAGACTGTTGATCCTAGGTCGCACGGGATTGATACGAGCGAATGTATCAGCGTGGTGAGGAAGCTCTGTAAAAGAAGAGGAAGATAGAAATGAAGCGTCACGAAATGAAAGTGAAGTAAAGAAAACACCACGGCTACTAAGATCCGAATCGAAGATGTAGGGGGGCGTAGGGATTCATATATTATATACACTACAGGTCACCATCGCTCGTTAGCCGTCCCAGCAGACCCGGCGTGAGTCCGGGCAGAGAGGCATGGGATATCCTCTAGTCCCTCATCCTGTACAGTATAGCGTGCCATGCAGAGCGCGTATGAATATCTGGGTGGACCAGCTGAGTGAGTACTGTACTTGCACTCACTGACTGTATATGTAGGTACAGAATACTGACTGGCTGGACTAGTCACTATGACATATGTACGCATACCAGTACATCCAAGTAGACTCGTGGGTAACTAACCTTGCTGGTATACCCACGTAGTATAGGGACTAGGTAGTATAGGTAAGTAAGTAGGTACTTATGTGTGAGTGTGTGTATGTAGCACGATGGATTTGCATACAAGTAAGTAGATACATACATAGGCGGTACAACCGGACCCATCGTCCACATTGAGAGGGAGGAGAACCCATCCCATCGAGAGAGAGAGCGAGAGAGAGAGCCACATGGTTCTGGGTTTGACGGTTTGACGGTTTGACGGAGATACCTACTGCACCCCTGATGGCCGGGCCAATCAGGGGACGGGCGCAGGCTGGGGATGGTGCTTCAACCACGGTGCAGGCCGGACCAAGAACGTTAGAGACCCAGACAAGACCATCCATACTGGATACAGTATGGACAGTGGCGGTATAGCCTCCTTAGTGGCCAAGGAGGCGCGCTGACTGGATGACGGCCAAGTTTGGCGGTGGATTTGCTTAATTATTTGGAATGAGACAAGAGTCGCTGACAGATTGTGAAGGGCAAACGACACGAGGCTTATTGTGCTGCCAAGCAGCCGAGAAATGCATGCGAGGTTCTGTTCTTAGTTTCTATGCCACGCGTGCGCGCGCTTCATCCCACTTTTTTTCTCTCTCTCTCTGTCTCTGTCTCTGTCTCTCTGGTACATACATACAGTACCTACATATGTGGGCAATGTCAGCAAGTAGAGCGAAAGAAGAAAGGAAGACGAAGAAGAGGATAGGAAACCCTGCAAAGTGCCATGCAGCCATGATCATTGCATAGTACACTCCATACTGCACTTACATATACAGTCCTCCATCCCACAGCAATGTGGTTTGTTTGCCTGTATTCTGTATCTGGTTCCATGGTTGCAATGCCAAGCAAGAGGTTGTTCCAAAGAGCGAGACAGTGGCTGAAGGCCGGGCCATAGCGTCGTAAGGAAAGATGAGGTTCGGCACTCGTCGCTTTGCTTGCTTGCTTGACAGGTCACAATAAGCTTAAAATGATCCCTTCAATGAAGAGCATATGGCCGGTACGTACATGGGACCGTCTTACTAGCTAGAACTTGGCAGCGTAGGAGGTACCAATACAAAGGATGGATAAGAATAGAAATGCTTTCTGGGCGCAGCTGCCTGCCCCGGGANTTTTTTTTTTTTACAGTGCCCATATTCTGGTAAATGTACTGTCTTCTATATTCCACCACTGATTCTCTTACAAGTCTGTACACAACCTATCTGTGTAATTACCTACCTATCTTCTTCATGTGACGAATTAATGACGATACACGTGCAGAATAGAAGCAATTCTATAAAATTACATGTACATAACTAAAACACGTTATCAACCCACGTAGGCATATGAACCCCATGAAACTGGATCTCAACAATCCAGAACATTTTTTAAGGGATTTCCCGATAAGAGGCATGAAATCCCACCTTCTGTTATACTTATCAGGCGCATATCCGACATCCACTCCCCCTTTGCGGTCTTTCCGAGGACCAAATACCCAACTACCTACCTACTACCACTTACAAGTACATATGAATGAATGTAAGTAGGTATATACATCCTACCTGGTGGGGAGTCTGAGTAGATCTGTCTATAGGTCTGGAGGTCCCGCCTCAACTCTTCACGACACCTGCATGATACCCACACTCGCTAGGCACGGTATCCTCACCACTAGTAGAAAGTAGTCTATCTCCTCTTTCTTGGTGCGTACGCTAGATGGATACCTGTGCGTACCTACAGTACCTATTGCTCTAGAGTCTATCTATACGTACAGAAGTACAAGTAGTGAGACGGGATGGAACGAGGGAGGGACCACACAATCGGGCCCGGTTCTCTATCCAAAAAGAAAAGGAAGCTCACGCATTTCACACGTGTCGTCAGGTGGGCGTTGCATGCGTGAACGGATACCGATACCTAAATCTGGACCAAACAGATCGCTCTGACATCTGCAGTCCTCGTATGGAACATTCGAAGCTGTGGTGTCGCTTCAACATTTCTTCTTTTCTTCCTTCTATGCATACACACTGCTTCTTCCGTCTAACGGTTTATTACCTAGTACGACAAGACTCTGCTGGAGGAAGAGGAAGTGCGTTATTTGAATGAGGAATGAGGGCACGTAACAACTCAGCGCAGGTAAGAGACGAATATAGCTGCATCATCCATCATCTCCTTCAACCTGCAAGGTCTAGCTATCTATTATCATACCTAGATTCGACATCAAGTTTATGGTCAGCTTCTCCCTGCGTGGTGTACGGAATACCTATCGGTGATACCTATACATATTCATGTAGGTATGTAGTTATCCAATCGCAAACCCCGCAGGGCCAGCTACAGTGACTGACCATGTACAGTAGATAGTGGTAGGTAGGTATAATGACCAGAATTACTACAGTACATGCCAATCAGTGGCAGCGCAGGGGAATGAGGTGCGATCAACGCATGGTGCTTCCGTGCTTCCCGCATCTCGAGACTAACCGGCACAGGGTATGCATTACTTGTATGTAGGCAGAGTTGCTGACACCCCAGAGCAGGTACAGTACACTAATCTTGTGTGTGGAAGTGTAGGTGGTGTCTCTGATGTATGTATTCTGTACTCAGTTGAGGTGGCCTATATCCGCATATACTAATAATAAACTCCAAGTTGGGAGATGAAGAAGCCGATCAMCCCCCCCGTTTAAGGCGCTTCCTCCANTNCCTAAGTGACTGCCGAGCCCCTATGCCAAGCACTAAAACAACCTAGGTATCTGGACCGGTACAGGCGTTGAGTGGTAGCGTCGGTAATGAAACAAAACGTTTCAAGATTCTGTATGCAGAAAAGAATGGAGTCGAACATTGAAGTTACTGGTAGTGTTGGTGATAGTGATGGCGATGTCAATGACAATGATGTGACATGTAGGCGACAATATCTACCTACTATTATGGGTGGCTGGGTTGTTTCCGTCGCATGTACATAGTAGAACATGCCTGCCGCACATCCAGACATATTGTTGTTTTTGTTGTTGTTCTTGTTGCTGCTGCTGCTGCGTTTTGTTGCCGGCCGGCCGGCAAGGCAGAGGCATCCAGCACACACTGCATGTCGTCTTCCGACAAGTATGTGCTGTATGCGGTGTTAGGGTGTAGTGTTCAGTACTGTACATACAGCATGCCAGCGACTGCTGCACTGTGGTGGCTGCACCAGGGTCAGTGGCCGACGATGGGCCGCGTGCCTCGTTTAACGGTGGTAACACGATGCGACAGCCACCAGCTTATCTGATGTCGGTCGTCTAAGATAGGCCACCTGAATGTATGCTACGTGTGGGTAGTAGATAGACGACCGTTCGCCTCTTCCAGTTTGTGTAGGTACTACCCCTTACATAAATGATATGTACTGTACCTACCTTACACGCCTATAACTGAAATCAGCGGGCAGGTACGTACCTACAGGTAGGTACCCTACCTACATCCTGGCTGCTGGTATAGCAAATACTCGCGCTTGATGATAGGCAGATTGCAGAAAAGAGCGGGAGGAGATGCAAGACTCGTGAAGAAGAAGAAAAAGCCCTTTCCCCTCCCTATGTATGCTATCGCCGGGATTGCTAAGTAGTAGGTAGCACTAAACTAATATGTGTCGTAGCTACGCTAGACGCCCGGCGCTAACATGATGAGTAAAAAGGGGAGGATGATGGCGAACAAAGACAAAAAGCTTGGTACAAGCGAGATGCAGCTCGCCTTATGCATCCATGGCTCGTACCACCTATATGTGTAGTATTACGTGGGCACAGTAATTCATACTGTATGAGAGATGATACACACGTAAGGCGGTACTAACTTAAGCTTAAGTTTTACCTATTACTAAGATAGGATCTAGGTCAGTAGCACATGCGCCTACTTAGTGTACTGAATGCGTATGTAATACAGTGCATTACAGTGTGCTTATAAGCGATATGTACCTGCCTACAGTACAGTACATACCTGCACATAGTATGTGTTCGCTGCAGTAGAAACCCATCAAATAGTTGTGTAGGCAGGTATCTATTCTGTATTACAAAACCGGCTGCCACATTCGTGTAGATCGATTTTGGCAACAAGTCCTACAGTATTCTGTATATCCGACCCCAGCCCAGCGGTCGTCGCCACTCGCTCTCTCAGCTGAAGCCGAGCTACACTTTGATCCACACTACGATTCTCGATTATCTTCCATCCATCTACCATTGTACTCGAGCGAGCAAGCTTATTGATCCCAGATGCCATATGCGAAACACACCCATCAATCAACCCAACCCAACCCAACCCAACCAACCAAGCTTAGTTCTAGGTACGTTACTTGTGCGAACTAGCACACCATCACCATCACTGCCACCACTATCACTACCACTGACACCACCACTATCAAACCCAAAACGGTCACACGAACCCAACCACGCAGGGTTTGTTGTAAAAAGCTGCCGCTTTTGGAAATGACGTCCAGAATAGAATACCACCCGCGCCGGGATTGCTCACAACCGTCTGCAACCAGACTGGTCCAATAACAAGTGAAAGACGCCAAGTATCTACTTCTTCTATACTGTACTCACATGTAAGTAAACAGGCCACCGGGCTGCCTTCAAGTATGTACGACGTACTTGTTAGGTGGTGTATGTGGTTAGTTACATTGTAGTATGATGATATTTGGAGCAAATTGCCTCATCCTTCCCTGTCTCTTCTACCTAAGTATCTCGCATCTCGCATCGGCATCCCGTCTTCTCCCACATAAATGCCATGGCAGCCATGGAATGACAGCAGTAGCTGGTATACCTACCTATCTGTGGGTGTCTACTTGCGTATAGAGCCCGATGAGCAAGATTCGTCAGGAAGAAGCCGATACCAACGGACCCCATAACTCAACCTCGCCTGCAGCAGCGCTTCCAAACGAACGGTACATGTCTCCTCGCCTACCTAGCACGCTGTTACCGGTGAGTAGGTACAGTATATACAGATACAGTGCAGCACCATTAGGACACACGTATATTTACTTACTATGTACTTGTGCGCATATTCTGTACGTAGTAACCTGTAGTGTAGTAGGCACAAAATAACGCACAAGAACGCAGCCTTTCGTCTAGATATACCTAGTAGTTATCTAGGCCTAGGAGGTATTTACATGTGAATGCAAGTGCGTACTGTAAGTATGTAAAGTATGCGTATGTATGGGTATGTGTATGGGTATGTGAATGTGTATTGGTATGGGAGGCAATTCCTATCCCACTATCAACCCAGCACATGTTCCGCCCCTCCCACCCCAGCTACGCTTTCCAATATACCTACATATACTGTACTTGCCACACATGGGGAAGAAGANGTTCGGTTCGACTCCCCCCCCCCCCCCAACATGCTTGTTGGCTGCGGGAGTATTTTGTACCGTATCTGTACAGTCGCAATGCGGAGCGCGCCCACTGGCGACCTGCACTTGTACACTAAGAAGCTTGGCAATGACGATGGCACAGTCATCTTTCTCGCTCTGCCGTATTCTGTAGATATAGAATACCTACCTACTTACATACTTATGGCATTCGGGCAACCTGCTGTATGTAGGTACCATACCCATACCACAGACTAAGTGCCTATACGTCCTGATCCTACCCTGGTAAATCATTCTCCTCCCAGCCCAAGCCATATATACATGCATACATATACGCATCATGATAACGCGAATTCCTATACCTACATGTAGGTAAGTATGTATGTATGTATGTATGTATGTATGTATGTATGTATGTATGTATGTATGTATGTATGTATGTATGTATGTATGTATGTATGTATGTATGTATGTATGTATGTATGTATGTATGTATGTCTGCTTGTATGCTGGTAACTGCTGATAGTCTTCACTCCTAACAGGCGACTAAACATGCCGAGGCAGGCATCGAGTCTTGGCCCATCACTTGGCCTCGCAATCCAACATTCGATAATTAGGGAGGTGGTTAGGTACATGGAAAGTTGGAGTCAACGACACAGGGGCACTCTCGTCTAATTTGACCCAAAAGGATAAATTCTTACCTACCAACAAGCCCAATGGAATGAACTGGGCACTTACTATTGCTCTGTTACCTCTATGTATGTATGGATGTATGTACATGTAGGTATGCAGGTATGCAGGTATGCAGTATGTAGGTCGGTAGGTATACTATGTATTTAAAACAGCGGCGGGAACGTGTAGCGGCGGTAAGGTCCTTTTATCCCTGATGAAAAGAAAATCGCACCAGGTAATGTATGGGTGTAATGTATTCTGTATAGTAAGCTCCGTCATTACTGCGTATACGTGTACGTATCCAGCAGTAGACAAAATGCTGGGTACCCGCAGAAACAAATCAAACACCATCGTTGTGCCGGACACCGGTCGAGGCCCTTTCGCGGTTTGTCAGATGTCTTGCCTGAGTTAAATACATGACTTGATGACGGCCGGACTCATACGTCGAAAGTCAAAGCCAATCTCATCTTTTTTCTCTTGCCTATAAGCATTATGTACAGTGCATGCTCCTATTGTATTATTAAGACGGGAGGGAATCAATCCTTTGTACATAACTACCTACCTAAATTACCATCACATGTGATATGTACACATGTACATTATTAGTAGGCATAACTCGGGGCAGGGCTGAGTTTCAGCTGGGGGGGGGGGNCCGGACAGATCGGACAGGCCGGAAGCTCTCGGAGGCAAGCCTTACCAAGAAAGCAAGCCATGGAAGCCTGGAATCAACCTCCCAGCAAGCCCCAAACCTAATCTCACACTATTGGTCCAATGCCGAACAAGCCACACTAATCTAGCTGCAAGTCATATCCAATCCAATCCATCCTAACGGTCTCATATTTTTTTTTTCAGCTGAGGTATGCATACCTCATAGTAGGTACGTGTAGCTAAAATCAACCACAGCCGCACCACGCATTAGTGACTGAGTAGTGCAGAAAAAGGTATCACGATTAGGCGGGGAAACGGAATCTCTATAGCATATTTCAACGTCCAGCAGGTGGGTAGTATCTTTACTAAGAAACAAAAATAGCGAAACCCTACATGTACATCCACATTCTGCGTGTAACGTGTGCTCTCAGCAAACTAGTGATACGGTCTCTACACGTGTTAACAAAACCTCGCTATCACGTTTTCAGTTGCTCGCATCGAACAGTTGCCAAAGGACGGCGTCTGTCCTACACTCATGCTGCTTCGGGTTATTATTTATGTCCCAACCAAGTTCGAACCTTGCCCCACACCGTAAACAAAGTATCACAACGTAACCTATACACCCCTGAATTGGAGAGACACGGCCACGCATGTGTCAGTCAGGTCGACAGCCCCCCGCGTCTCGAGTTCATGGAACGCCCATGTCCTATCTGGAGCTAGATAGCACATAATCGGCATCGGTATGTTGGTAGTACATAGCATGTGCTAGTGAGGCTACCGAACACGTTCTCTCGTATGACGAAGACGAGGACGATAACTGCAGAAGAGCCTCACAAATACACAAATACCAACACATACACACATATATACTCTTTCTCACTCTCTCCTATGTTGTTCTCATGCTGTAATAATGTACACCTTGACACCAATGCTAGCCTGTCCTCTTAAGTTTCCGTTGCCCTCCATCCCGTCTCTATATCTACAGGGGTAATTAGAAGTGGATCGCCTTCGAGTATGTTGCCATGGCCGCCTCCTTGAACGCCTCCGCCAGCGTTGGGTGGGCGTGGCACGTGCGGGCAATGTCTTCGGTCGACGCTCCATACTCGAGCGCCAGGGTCGCCTCCGCAATCATCTCACCCGCGTTGGGTCCGATGATGTGGCACCCCAGTAGTCTGTCCGTCTCGGGATCCGCCAGCATCTTGACCATGCCATCCGTGTCCAGGTTGGTCTTGGCACGCGAGTTGGCGCTAAAGGGGAATGTGCCAACCTTGTAAGGAATATTCTGCTGCTTGAGCTCCTGCTCGTTCTGGCCGACCCAGGCTACTTCGGGGTGGGTGTACATGACGGACGGGATCACGCCGTAGTTGACGTGCCCGTAGCCCTTCTTGATGTACTCGACAGCAGCCACGGCCTCCTCCTCAGCCTTGTGTGCCAGCATAGGGCCGAAGGTGACATCGCCAATGCATCGAATGTGGGAGGCCTTCGTGCGATATTCCGAGTCGATCACTACGCGACCACGCTCGTCAACATCAAGACCGGCATTCTCAAGGCCGAGGCCGGTGGTGTACGGGCGACGACCGATAGCGACGAGGACGACGTCAGCATCAAGCTATGCGAGAATCTAGTTAGATGCAGTTGCAGAAACCATGGAGTTAGGAATAGAGAGAGAGAGAGTCCTACCGTCTCAGGCTTGCCTCCCTTCGCGGAGTCGACCTCGAGCTTGACGGTCTCGCCACTCTGGTCACCGCTAACCACCTTCGTACCGAGCTTGAAGTCGACGCCCTGCTTCTTGAGGAGTTTAAGGGCCTGCTTGGAGATCTCGGCATCCATGCCCGGGCCACCGATCTGGTCGAGGAACTCGACAACGGTCACCTTAGCGCCCAGTCTTGACCACACAGAACCCATCTCGAGGCCGATGATACCACCACCAATGACGATCATCTTCTCGGGAACCTTATCGAGGGAGAGAGCACCAGTGCTCGTGATGACACGCTTCTCGTCGATATCGAGGCCGGGGAATGGGGTGGCCTCGCTACCGGTCGCGATGATGATGTTCTTGCCCTTGACGCTCGTCTCGCCGCCGTCGTTCAAGGCGACCTTGATCTCATGCTCGTTGACGAATGATCCGGTACCCTTGATATACTCGACACCGTTCTTCTTGAACAAGAACTCAATGCCTTTCGTCAGGCCTGTGACGGACGTGTCCTTCGCCTTCATCATGCCCTGGAGGTCGAGCTTGACCTCGCCGACGTGGATACCACGGCCCTTGGTGTCATGGAGGATCTGGTGGTACAGGTGGGAGTTGTTGAGGAGCGACTTGGACGGAATGCAGCCGACGTTGAGACAGGTGCCACCGAGGGCGCCACGCTTCTCAATGCAGGCGACCTACAGTATAGAGAAGATGGCTGGTCAGCAGGGGAATAAGAGAGCGAGGGGGCTTCGGCCCGGTATCGGGTGATGCCAGAAATTTGTTGGGACCTGGCGGAGGAAGAGTGAGGTCTGTGACAGGACACACCTTTAGACCTTCTTGTCCTGCCTTGATAGCGGCGACATATCCGGCAACACCACCGCCGATAATGACAAGATCCTTCTCCTCTACAAGCCCATCGCGCATGGATTAGTGACTGTCTCTGGCGGCTAAATAGATAAGATAGAGAAGGCGATGGCCTACCGGCTTGACTAGCATAGCCTCTTCTCCAACGCGACACCGAGGAGACGACTGTAGGGAGACTGAGGAAAATGTTAGCAGGACTATGGATGTCTATAGATCGCATAGGTGCGTTTTGGTGAGTCTTGGTGCGTACGAGGTCTTGCGAAAGGAGGATCGGACGGCAGTCCGCGGTATTAAACGACCTGCGAGCATGGCTGATGTGATATTAAAAAAAAGGATAAGGAAGCAAGACAGAGGATGCGAGCGGTCAATTGCGCAAGACGAGGATGCGGATGAATGAGAGAGCAGTTCGCGCTCGCCGAGATCGAGGGCGGTGGGCAAGATGGGTGTCTGCGTATGCTGAGCTGGCCGATGAGCAACTTCGCTTTTGCTGTGGCGGTGGTGATGGCAATGGTTGATGATTGTAGTGGGTGGTTTGGATGGGTCGAATGCCAGGAAATTTTGGGGATCCGAGTCGCTGCTAAAACTTCCGGCCCCTGCTATGAAGGGACAGTACAATTAGGTACCTATACCTACCTGGGCATGTATGTACTATCCGTACTAGACTACTACCAAGAATACATAACCTATCTAGGCATTCTGTATCTATGGGTCCTTTCCTATCCCGGCTTGTCGTAGCTCCGTCACCTCCAATTTGCTGAGGCAAAAATAATTCACCGCCGATAATACCGAAAATAACCGCAAAGCCAACCTGTTCCGATTTACTACGAAATTTCACTTGTAAAAATCCAACCAGTGAACTATAATGTATGAGTAAACTCATTGTTCAGCTTTCACCAAAATATACATGCGCATTTTGTCGTAAGTATAGTGTCCCTTAGGTGTGGAGACCAGAATATAAAATGGGGAGATAGAGAGATAAAGATAAGAGTGATAGGCAGAGACAAGCAGAGCAATAGATCAAGATATATAATCACCATAAAGGTTAAGCAACAACCCCCTAGACCTAAAGCAACGTGAGTCAAGAATGATGAGTAGATAGAAACCAACACAGTATTTTTATTACCACCGTATACTCTACTCGGTTAGAGCATTTTGTCGATCCTCGGCCTTCACTATTTAATAACTCGCCCAACATGACTTACACGTGGAGACAATACCTACTACATATGCCATCTCTAGGGTAGTCCAGCGACACCAGGGACAAGCAATCATGAGGTAAAATGATATGAATGAACTCTAGTTATTTGGTGACATTTTTGAAAGGTACTATGAGACTGGGTGTGGTTTTTTTCTTTTTCTTTTTTTTCTTTTTTTTTCTTCATTTGTCTTATTACATTCTTGTAACCTAACAACTGTCATGTAGAACAAGCGGCTTAGACCAAAGGGAAAAGGGACAGAGCTCGGCAACGAGTTGTCTTTTTTTGGGCACCAGCTTCCATTGAGAGACCATTCGGTCGGGCAGCATCGGTCGGGCAGGCAATAGGCAAATGGCAAAATGGCTACACAGGAATCCCACGGATTCCAACATCGGAGGAAGGTTGGGGGAGGGAAAAATAGCACAAAGCAACACATAGAAAGTTAAAAATTTCATAGAATCTGGAATTTAGGTAGTTTTCACCTCCCTGCTGTCTTCTCTGCAATTCTTCTAGTGAGTGATGGTTCAGGTATCACGTAACCCGAAACGAACGAGGTCTTCGCGGGAGATATCCGCGTTGTTTTTTTTTTCGGCGAGAGCCGAGCATCTGTCCAGCTGAAAAAAAAAAATTCTACACATGCAAAGCCTGTTCAGGCACAGATACTTAGCTACTTCACATAAAGGCAAACAGAGGCCTTAGGTCTTCCTGAATTATGCTGTACTCAGCAGCCAAGCCCAAACTACATAGTGTCTCCTCTGTCTTGCCTTTGCATAGCACTAAATAGTTGTGTCGTCTACACAGTAGCTCACGGCCCAACCACCAGGGACCTGAAATTGTGCAGTGTACAGAATACTAAGTATGCTATCTCTGCGCAGTACCTATGGGCACTACCAATACCGCCACCATGCAAGGTGATAGGCCAATCAGAATGGATATCACTAGCCCGACACAGCCAAACGCGGTATGCAAGGGTAACTAGATCCGGGGTACAGAAGTACACTAATGTACACTATTTTAGAAGACACATCTTGGACATTTAGACTGAGACGGGTACCCAACAGGAAGGAAACCCAACGAAGCCGTATGTGACGAAGTGGCGCTCAATTTTTTTTCCGCTAGTGATAATAACATGTGAATGCGTCATTAAGCATGTCATTTACCGAGTTATAGAGACCCAGTGAGTGATTCACAATCAGGCGCGGAGGCTTTGTTGCCAGTATTCTGTATTGGAAATAGCCGACTTAGTCAGGTAATAGTCTACTCTTCAGATATGATCTTGAACTCTGATCAGAATAGAATTGTAGCGGATACTGTGCACACAAACACTGACGAAGGTGGGTGGTGTGATGAAAAGTGCTGTGACTTGCCACTTCGATCAATCTGATGACTAACTAGACACATATTTTCTAAAGGTATTGGAATAAAATAGAGCCCACCTGCAGCGGCCACCTTTTATAGCTGGGGACAACCCCCTACCTATTTAGCTTAATATTGCCCCATTTTCTACCTATTTCTGCTCAGCGCAGTTGCAAGCGCAATTAGCCTGCAATAGGTACCTATACAACTACTTACTACAGCATCTAGCTTTAAAAACTGTATTATACCAACAAGCGCGTATAATATTGCTACGTATATATATATATTGCGGTAGATTAAACCTAAGTATAAGCTCGACCGAAAATATTTTATATAAAAGTAGGTATAACATACTTGTTGCAGGTCTGCTTTTGTTCTGATCGTCGCAGGATTGTTAAACTAAACCTGAATAGGGGTGGTAGGGGGTTCTCCCCAGCTATGAAAGGTGGCTGCTGCAGGTGGGCTATGAAATCAAATACCTTATCCCGAAACCTTGAAATAAACAATTTGACGCATACATCCAGGATGCCCCCTACAATAAAGTTATGCATAGGTATTTATGCCATAAATAATTGCCCAGTGACAATAACCTCGGAGTTAAGTGAATAGCAATAGGTGTCAGGATTCCCAGCGACAAGAACCCGGGGGGAAGGGGGCACCTCCGCATCCAAGCAATCTACAACCTATAGAGCAGACGGAATAGAAACACTGTTTGACTAGACTAATCCAGCATGTCAAAGCGAGTGTTTTACGCGCGGAACGAGCGGGGGCGGGGGCCAGATATTCGAATCCCCTCGCTTTCCAAAATTCGCGCGTGTTCGGAAAAGGAGAGAGAGAAAGAGACAAAGGAAGGGGATTGACTGACTTGACTGACTGGCTATGCTAGCTAGCTAGCTGACTGCAAAGAGGGTATTGGCGAGTTTTGGCCAGAATCCCACATGGCCGGACCACTTCCCCCAGCCACCCACCAGCGTGGCCAAATCACGGAGGTTCATGTCGTAGTAGTTAGTTAGTATGCAAAACGCCCCCACNAGATCAGAGAGAAAGGCCCCCCCCTTTCCCCCCCTTCTTTCTCTCTGCCCCCGGCTCGTCACCCCCAGTCCCGCACATTAGTGAGCGGGCTCAAGAGGGGCCACTCACGTGCGTCGTGGCATGTCGTGTCAAGTCGTGTCCTATCCCATCCGACTAGGCTATGTTGTGTGTTGTGCTGTGCAATGTTGGGAATGTAGCGTAGCCTAGGCAGACAGACAGACCAGACAGACCAGACAGACTGAACCCGGCAAGGGCCGGAGATGCACCGGCAGTCGGCCGAGACGATGCCTGCAGGTAGACAGGTTCATTGGCGGGACAACGCTGTCCTGTTCGTCGGCTGCTCGCCGGGGTCCGGATGGGCGCCTGAGCTCTTTCCATTTGGCGAAAATGGGCACATCGCACTGTACTGGACTGGACTGGACTGCTACTTGTGTTGTTTCCGGAGGCGGTGACCCCTCACGTTGGTTGCGTTTCGTTTTTCTGCTGCTTACAGTATGCTGTCAAGCGACGTGCACACGTCACGATGCTCATCCCGGAATGGCATATCCCTCGGGCTGGGGATCCTGGGGATTACGCGACGGGCTGGGCTGGGATTGGGAGACGGGTAGCGCGCTAAAACGACGCGATTGGGTATTAATAGTACTCTGGGAAAAGCTTAAAAGGACTTGACACAAGCATACTTTTACGCATGTGTGACCTTTTTTCACATGCGCTGATGAAGGTGCATGTTTCCCCAAGACGGTGCCAGCGGGGATGGGGACGAGGGATTTAGTTGAGCAACTGATGTTTTCCTACGAGCGGAATAGACGAAGATGACGCAAAATGGAAGGGAATGAACACTTGTGGACGTGACAGCTGACATGTTTCTCGATAGAGATGTCAGTTTACTGCTAGCAATGGAGTGCTGTAGTGGAGACAATAGGGCAACAGGATAAACATATAGGGACATAGAGACATAGGTAGAATCACCATCAATGCAAATAATGGAATGTAGAGAGGTACGTATTGACGGAGTAAATATTTTGTGAGGACTAGACGTAAAGACATGAATAGTTTCTATAATAGAAGTATTACAGTTTAATAAATAGAAGTTAGAATATAGTTCGTGATTCTACTTCATGTATTATTTATACTGGTAGTTGGCGGTATGTAATGTATAACGGCGTATTTCTTGTTAAAGACATGTCACATGGCTTGAGGATTTCATACTACTATGATTTCGATCTAAGAGTACATAGGATAACGGACAAGTTCTTGGTAGTAAGAGAGGCAATACTAAAACCTAATCTGGAACTTCGTTGGGCTCCTACAACAGGAATTACAGTGGCTTCTAGAATATGCTTAACTAGATAGTCCCATATGTATGATTTTTGGCCCGAAAACCTTTGCTTATTAAGCTCTTGGGAGAAATTGAGTCTAAACTCTAACTGGCCTCCATTATAGACTGTCGCTAATGGGTTTTACATAGTAACGCCCGGAATATTTAGTAATAGTATTTACAGTGGTGATTGTTCCCTCCGGAAGGGCGTTCATAGCAACATACCCTAGACTCAATAAGTAGATGCCTCATGGAACTACTTACACATGCGATTTAGTTCTAGGTGAGCTCCTAGCAGTTTGGAGACTTAAATGGCACACTAGAGGACGGGGTTCTCAGTATTTGGAAACATATATTGTGGCAATGGGAATTATCAACGGCGTACGGGACTTTAGGTTCGAGATACTACAGTGACGCGTTCGCAATGGATGTGCTTCTTTCAATATTAACTGAGCCCTTCATTGACAATTTATTGCCCTTAATTTTGGAGCACTCGTCTCTTCACCCTCCCATTCTGCCCAAGGGACTGGTTTTAACTAGGCTGTAAATATTGAGCGGCACACATCGTGGATGTAACGGAGGGTGTTACTAAAACCGGCAGCAGGCGGCAAAGCAATTTCGCCCCCTCTTATTAATATAGTCGGTCTATGGACGTCCTAGTACTAGCGACACCCATATGACCACAACCACACTACCTAATGCCACACCAACCAGTATACTATGGCCTTGCAGGCGGTACGATTTTCCTAGAGACCCCGTAGGGGTCGTGATTCTATCCCTGTTGCTCGTATGAATACTTTAGACACGGAGATGAGATGATAGCTTTATGTACACCCTTCTGCTATATTGAAACTTAACCCTCGATGCTACCATCGTCGGAATTCAGGACAACGTTACCAAGACGACCCAAAGTTGCTAAGTTGATGAGCTAACCAATACCTTTTATGTCTCTAATATCGTGTGTTAAGCATGATAACCTCAACGCTGACTCGTTCAATTTTCTTTAGATGTTGATGAATATCTGTAGACTATGCATGTAGTGTGTAATAAATGATTGAGGTCCCAACCCGGGTAATCATAACTCAATCCTGATAGTGCTGGAGTTTGGGATCTTCGAGTACGAGTTCCTAGGGAATCACTCAAAACTAAACAAGAGTGGGTGACTGTAAGTGAGATCCTGGCTTAGAGGCTCAACTTTGGTTTTTTTNATTCATCTATTTTTGAGTTCTGACACTGATGCTCATGGCCAGAATGGCAGTGAAGAAATGCCAAGCTATATCATACAGAAGCAATACGAAGAACTACCTATGTACATGAGTTGATTGTTTGCATTAAAGTACTAACCCTAAGCTTTTGGCTGAGGGGCTGTCGTTGTTTCTGGAGCGGGATTGGTTGCGGTAGCGAGTGTTGTTTGTACAACGCTAGGAGAGGGAGTGGTTGTCTGAGGCGAGGGGCCGCTCTTCCTAGCATTGTTGCCCTCATCAGTCAGAAGTTTGCTGAGGAGCTGGAGGTCCTCACGAGCCCGTGGGTCTCGCTCTAGACATCGTCGAACCGCATTCCATTCACCCTCCTTCATACGGGCGGCGTGAGGCAAGAGGAATGTAACAGTAGAGCTGCCAAAAAGATGACCAAGCACCTGCCGGGCTTTCAATTCGCCTTCAGCCTGTGCAGCTCTCATTGCGGTGATATTGGGATCTTGATTAGGTGTTGTTGAAGGGGGTGGTGGAGGAGCACTGAACTGCGATGCTACGGCTGGCGGTGTAGGACGCGGTGGAGCAGGCACAGGTGGCATAGGTTGTCCCGGAATTTTTGGAGGCGGAATCGGGGTCTGGCTGTATTGTGGCGGTGGCAGATTGGGATTACTGAAAGACCCCTGAGGCGTAGCGGGCGACCAGGCAGGGCCTGACATTGATGGATGTCTAGGTGGTGGTACAGGTGTCGCGTGGGATGGCGTACTAGATTGACTATGCTGCACCTCAGATCGCGGCTGTTCAGTAGGTACCGGCGCTTGTTTCTCGTCTCTCACGACAAAGATCATGAGTAGCATTGGCCCCTCTCGTACAGGAGGGATCAAATGCTCGCCAATATTCTGCATGGGCTCTGGGATCGGCCCATCGCCCGATGAAACAGGTACGAGGTAGGTATCTCGCACATTACCTAGCTTTCGTTCGCCGACCACACCATAACGCTTCTTGGTCTGGAAATAGTCAATGACTGCCTGGAACTGCTTGCACTCGCGCTCGTTATTAGGTTGAGCAGGGGAGAGGCTCGTGATCACTAAGTCAATTTGATTATTATATCTCAACCCGCAAAGGTACGGTACTGCCTTTTCTTCCGGTATGCGGCCACAAACACTCAGGAGGGGGGGTATCAGATCCTTCCAGGCGATACTTTTGACCTTGCTTAAGTCTGCACCACCAACAAACTTAGCAACCGTAGGGATGTCGGCCACATTGGTCATAGTCAATGGGCCACGCCAAATGACATCCGGATCAATATCTTCGGTGGGCGAATATGGCGGAGACTCATTACCGTCGTCCTGGAGTAGTCGATCTACATCAGGATCGTCGCCCGGGCCGGTGGATCGAATTTGAGTAGAAGCCCGTCGTTGGTGTTGCGCAGAGGGCGATCGCACGCTGGAGAAGACCTTGCCGAGGTCAAAATCTGATGGTTTGGGTGATGGNTGAAGACTGTGTATTAATTCGTAAAGGACCCGATGATACTCGGCGAGGGGGCCCTGGTTTTTCACTGTCGCCGCTCGATGCCTCCGTGCCGATTCCCGTGCTTGTGCTCACACTTGCGCTTGCACTCGTACCTCCGCCCACGCCCGTAGCCTCGGCGGCTTCTCGAATGCCTTGTTGCCGAAGCTGTGATGGTGCTTCGTCTACCGCCATGGAGAAACTTTCCGCCTCGACAACTTCTTCTCCTTTATGTGTACGTCGTACACGTGGTCCGTCATCTGTGATAAGGATGGACTGCTTGTCGGCACGGGCTTTCATTTCGGCATTTTCGCGTTGAAGCTCTTTTGTTGCAAGCTCCTCACCGGTCATGACAACGAATGATGGAGGCGGGAGGGCCCGATTGAGCACTCGAGCGGCCAATTCAACGTTATTTTTCAAACTAAACACGAGTGTTCGCAGCTGTGCCGCATTCTGCGAGGTATTAGGGTGAGTATCTTGAAAGGCGCGTTCGATCTCGATGGCTAAACGCTCGGATATGCTTTTCTTGACAGAGCCCTCTGGGAGGGTATATAATTTTTTCTTCTCGGCCTGATCGATTGCGCTGTCGAGCGACCTCTGTATCGCCATTGCGGCTTGTTTCCTTGGGCCTTCTAGCTTCTGGATGACCTCTGGAAGATCATCTGGAGCCGAATATTTTGGGTAAACAGGAGTGGGTTGATTATCGGCGACTTTGCGTTGTTTGGCGGCAGGGCCTTGAGAATGATCTCGCGATTTGCGCTTCCCTTTTGTTGGTTGGGGCTCTGGCGCAGGTGGCTCCTCTTTCTTCACATCTGGTGTTGGTGATGGCTTCGGCTTGGCGCTTGCGGCGCTTGGTGATGCGCGCTCTTTATGGTCGCTGGCGCGTTTCCCCTTGCCTTTCTTGCCTCCCTTCTTTCGCTTCTTCTCGTCTTCGTATCGTTGGCGCCGGTCTTCCCATGGCTTCTCCCCTCTTTTAATGGCTTCCAAAGTTTCCTTGTGGTCCTGCGGCGCGCATTGTTCACAAAAGTAATCCTTAGTTAAATCTTCCGTAAACACACTCATGCCAACGCATACATTGTGCTGCCAAGCACCACATTTATCGCAGGCAATCCAGGGCTCGTTCGCGTCATCGTCGTCCTGTGTGGTTGCGCCACATATGCAACGGATGATCTCTTCGTCTTCTTCATGTTTATCTTCTTTTTCCGCAGCCTTCTTAGTGCTTTTCTTATTCTGCCGTCGCTTCGGAGGCTCGGGTCCATTCTCCAGCTGGTCAAAAGCCTTTGTGTGTTGGCCTTTGGTGGCGCGTACTGATCGACGAGGTTCTGGTTCGCCTGTAGAAGGTAGATTTGTTAGATAACCTGACATGACCAAGGTTTAACCTGAGAGGAGCGTGACAAAGGGAGATTGCGACAACGGAAGATTTCGAGTGGAAGGGAGGATGGTTTTCTCACGCGCGCTGCTAACAGCTGCTAACATATCGGTCGCATGAGTCCCTTGGGTGGATGCGCTTACCAGACATATTGATAGGCAATGGTGCTTGGCCTGACAGGAACAACTAATCTGAAGCTATTGACGGTACGCGTGAAAATATCGAAACACCGCTTTGCTGGCTACGTGGATTGCGGTGGACGGTAGGCAATAGGAATTCAAACACTCATATCTTCTACAATGCCCGCACGTACTACGGTCTGATGAAAGGTTGGGGTGGTAGAGGACCACAGATCATCAACTAAGGTCTGTCCTAAACGAAAATCCCCCCAAAGCCACGAGACCCAACTTTGCTATATTCCAACTCCTGACTCGGCGGAATATAGTTGTCGCAGTTATAGCGAAGCCCTTGCAGAAGCCAACCAGATCAAAGGAGGAGATGTCACGGTTCAGAGCAAATGGGCTTGAAAAGAGAGTTGTAGGTATGGTATCAAGAAGTCTTGGTTATCGCGTGCCGGTAGTGCTGGAAAGGCCGGCAAATTGTCGTCAAGGCGGGGGTGACTGTGAACAATCCCAGAGTACAAAAACAGAGAGCTGGTAATGACGCGACAGTGTTATTCGTATCGCGATGCTGTAGAATGGATGCCGGAGTAGATGCCGATGTTGCGATGACNTCGGGGTTGGAATGGGGTGGAGGTGAGAGAAAGGGTTCAACACGTCAAGCTGGTCGGTTGGGGGAGGTGAAGATGGGAAAAATGGGAAGATGGGGTAGGCGGATCGTGTGAGGGTGATAGCTTAGGCCAATAGAAGCAACAAAGGGCGGAGTACACCTTCTGTACCTATAGAACTGGCCTGGTGGCGTATATCCACCGGCTTAGTGCCCCGTAGTGACCTCCCTATCTGTTCTGGACTCCCTATCTACACCCTACAGGGAAGGAGGTACATCTGGGTACCTACTTACTTGTACGCAGTAGTACCTAGAGTATTGTCATCGGAGGTCGGGGACTTGAGTACCCCACGACAGCCAAGCACATGCTTACTTACACACATAGGTAGGAATTAATTGTGATAGAAGTACACACAAGTTGACTATTTATATATATATAGACTCTATATAGTACCTGCAGTTGAAGATATGTGTATATTTAAATAATCGTATTATTAGGTGGTCTAAACCTAAAGAGTAGGCTGATGTAATCGTAATCTGCTATCTAGACGCGATAAGCTCTGTCTTCCGTCAAGTGGCTGGTAAGTGTGGCTTACATATGTTGATGGGTTTGAAGCTTGGACCATATCTCCATTACGTACACATGGGATACCTAGGTACTTACCTAGTGTGGCGGCACCTACGAGATAGGTAGTCTACCTACCTAGGTAGGTTAACTGACTGTACGCGTCTGAAGCTCTTGCCTAGCCTTAGCAGCTGCGGGTTGATACTCAGCCTTCCCTAACCAGCCAACTTGGCAAGCTCACTACATGCTAGACAACATATTCTTCTGACGACCACCTAGACCACCCCTTGACTTGCGAAGATCATATTTCTCTCGAGGTCTAATCATACGATCTACTTACTGCTCATTTAGACCTAGCTTGACCGCCTTGTACGGCTGAACCGCAAACCATGTCTCGCCGCTACGACTCACGAGTGAGCTTGTAAGCTATTAAGCTTTATGCATAGATGCTAACAGTATTGGAACAGACCACCATTTTCTCCCCTGAGGGTCGTCTATACCAAGTCGAATATGCCCTAGAAGCTATTTCCCATGCTGGTACAGCGATTGGTATTCTTGCCAAGGATGGCATCGTCCTGGCGGCAGAGCGCAAAGTGACGTCGAAGTTGCTTGAGCAGGATACATCGGCGGAAAAGCTCTACATCTTGAACGAGTGAGCTCAGCTTAGTACCTTGCTAACTCGTATCCTTTATGCAAACCGACTAATTAAGACAGTAACATGATCTGTGCTGTAGCCGGGATGACGTCGGATGCCAATATCCTCATCAACTACGCTCGCCAAGCCGCCCAACGATACCTCCTTACCTATAACGAAGATATTCCCTGCGAACAACTCGTGCGAAGGCTATGTGATCTAAAGCAAGGCTACACGCAACATGGTGGTCTACGGCCGTTTGGCGTTTCCTTCATCTACGCGGGCTGGGACCCGCAGCGACAGTTCCAGCTCTACCTCAGCAATCCATCAGGGAATTATGGTGGCTGGAAGGCTACAAGTGCGGGCGCGAATAAGGCTAGTGCAGATAGCTTATTGAAGCAAGACTATAAGGAAGATTGTACGTTGAAGGAAGCCTGTGGGATGGCCGTCAAGGTACTCAGTAAGACTATGGATTCAACCAAGCTTAGTAGCGAGAAGAGTAAGCGTGCACCCAACCTCGGAAATATCACATCGTCAGAGGCTCTACAGCTAACGCATAATCTAGTCGAGTTTGCTACTGTGGGACAAACGAAGGACGGCAAAATCTACCAGCGACTTTGGAGCGCGGATGAGATCACAGCACTACTAAAGGAACACGACCTAGCAAAGGATGAAAGTGCTGATGACAAGTAAGATAGAAGTTATGAGTTGTTGCATTGTCAAGGCCGAGATATAGAGGGTAGAAAAGAGACAACTGTAATAACAATATCTGCTTCTAGGATGTGAAATAGTGGCTCTCTCCTCGCTCGTTCGGGGTGGAGTGCGAACGAAGCGAGCCGTGCGAAATGCTACTCAAGATCCCACACGAGAATATGAGAGGGCATCTATATTGGTACCTAGAAACTGAAGAGGTGGGATCCAGGCTTGCCTACGTACATACATATACAACTGTACCAGGTCGGTCTGGTACCTACTCACTGCGGGCAGTAGCCAATCACCAAGCTCAACTGACCCCACATGTTAAAAGGCGGCGGGAGGGTAGCTTCATTGCTGGGAGCAGGTTGTGCCCCTCCACCCCCAGCGTAACTAAAATCAATCAGACCAGGTGTGTACCTTGCACATTCGAGGGACCACGACACGTTCATTGGTGACGATTGAGACTACCTACCTAGGTACTTACATACCAAGATAGAACATTTGAACCTACCTAACCGACCTTCTCATCACCGCCTCTTTTTCCCCTTTCCTCTCTCCCTGCATCAACTGCGCGCCGCCTATTTATATTTCTCTCGCTCTTGTGTTTCTCGGAAGGCATTTTGGCATAGCGTACCGGACTCCATCATGCTTCAAGTACCTCACCGTGAGAAGGCTAATGGTGCTGCCGGCAAGGACACCAAAGCTGTCATCCTGGTGCGTAAATGAACCCACTTCCCACTTCCTGGCTGTTGTCTCCAAAGACCCCACCGCCACTTTATTATGCCTATTGCATTGTACCGTACATGCCTACACATGCCTAGATGTAGATGTATTCTGTACGGATATTTGTTGGAGTAGCAATAGTAGTCATTTAGCTGGCAGATTGACACAGCTTGGTTAACTTGGATTCCTATCTTGCTAGGTCGGCGGCCCCTCCCGAGGCACACGATTCCGGCCTCTGTCTTTGGATGTCCCCAAGGTGAGTGCAGCTACAAGACCTTGCTTGTTGTCTCAATTGGCTCGCATGTCGAGATGGAGATGCTCACGCCAGGCGCACTTTTTGTTTAGCCTCTCTTCGATGTCGCCGGTCACCCGATCATCTGGCATTGTCTGACTGCCATTGCGAAAGTGCCCTCGATCCAAGAAGTGTGCATGATCGGCTACTACGACGAGTCCGTCTTCAAAGATTTCATCAAGGAGGCCGCTACCGAATTCCCCAACCTTCCCATCAAGTATCTCCGCGAATACCAGGCACTCGGCACCGCCGGTGGCCTGTACCACTTCCGAGATGCCATCCTCAAGGGCCGCCCCGAGCGCATCTTTGTCCTCAACTCGGACGTGTGCTGCTCTTTCCCCCTGAACGAGATGGCGAAGCTCTTTGACGATAAGGACGCCGAGGCTGTCATTCTAGGTACTCGCGTAAGCCAAGAGGCCGCCACAAATTTTGGCTGCATCGTCTCGGACCAGCACTCCCGTCGCGTCCTGCACTACGTCGAGAAGCCCGAGAGCCAAATATCGAACCTCATCAACTGTGGCGTCTACCTCTTCAGCGTCGACGCTATCTTCCCTAGCATCAGGACCGCCATTAAGCGACGAACGGACCGCCCCCGCCTCGTGTCGTACCCATCATCCGAGAACCTTGAATCCAGCTTCATGGCTGACGAAGACGAGGAGCGCAAAAACGAGGTTATCCGTCTGGAGCAAGACATACTAAGTGATCTTGCCGACAGCAAGCAATTCTTTGTCCACGAGACTAAGGATTTCTGGCGCCAGATCAAAACCGCCGGCTCGGCTGTCCCAGCCAATGCTCTCTACCTACAGCAGGCCCAGCAGACAGGCTCCAGGGAGCTTGCCAAACCGTCACTCAACATTATATCACCTGTTTTCATCCACCCGTCGGCCCAAGTTGACCCCACTGCCAAGCTTGGTCCCAACGTATCGATCGGCCCCCGCGCTGTTATTGGGGCCGGTGCCCGTGTCAAAGAGTCTATTGTACTTGAAGATGCCGAGATTAAGCATGACGCCTGCGTCCTCTACTCCATCGTTGGCTGGAATAGTCGCATCGGCGCCTGGGCTCGTGTAGAGGGCACCCCTACCCCGGTTACAAGCCATAGTACGAGTGTTGTGAAGAATGGTGTCAAAGTGCAAAGCATTACTATTTTGGGCAAAGAGTGTGGTGTCGGGGACGAAGTCCGTGTGCAAAATTGCGTTTGCCTACCTTTCAAAGAGCTAAAGAGGGCAAGTTTTTTCTCCCCATTCCTAATGGCCATGACAAATTTGCTAACTTCACTCATAGGATGTCGCCAATGAGGTCATCATGTGAT
>JAPESX010000149.1:0-26780 GCA_029590615.1 Nemania bipapillata | reverse complement strand
TACATGGGCTTCGGATTCCGAAATTTCTTGTCCTTTCTTAGCTCGGTATAGTCCGAGCAGAGTCGGTGACTCGGTAATTGTTAACTTCCTAGCAATTGCCAGGTCGGCAGGGTCCAAGATAGACAGACAGGTTCTCTTCCTTCGCTTTTACCACGTGGCCGGATGCTGAAACTTGCGTACCGCTTGGTAATCAACACTTCAGCAACCGACGTTTGAATCTAACCCAGCACACAAGCGCTGTGTCTTATCGTAGTGTTAAAGGAGATGGCCCCTTTTGCAGGTAGGTTTTATGCTTCACTTTCTCCGCATTTTTTTTTAGACAAGTGCTTAGATTATACTTTAAAGTAGCGCGAACTCCAAATCTCGGATGCACAATTGCGTCACATACGCTTCACCAAACACACTGACATACTTGGTATACCTTGCGAATGTGAGAACAAGCAGGCTTGGCAGAGTGCAACGGGCTAAATAAACATCGTATGATAGGCGGTTACGCGAGCTAAAGAGAATAATCAATGAGACATCCCTCACACCCACTAAAAATGCGTTATCGCTCTTTTGAGTCAAGACAACGGCTATAGCCGCACTCAAACTTAGAATTAGCTTCACATGTAGGAAGCGCTACGTATAGTAAATAGTGCAGATAGGTAGGTATTTACGTAGTGTCGTGTGGTCGGTTTCTATACGCCTATGCCTAAAAATATGAACGGCTAATTCGTTAGTGTCCAATGGCAACCTGTTCCGAATCCAACCGTCTCGCGTACGCTACTGTACGTTAGATATATAGACACTCTCTGATACGGTGGGAAATGAGGCGTCCGGTTAGGCGACTCGGCAGGCCTGGGAATAGGTAGCCTATTTCGCGATATGTGCAGCATACGATTAGGTTAACGGAACTTTCGCCCTCCAGTGTAATGTATGTATACGTATCCTTGCTGGTGAGAACCTTTTTCTTTTTCTTGGCTCCTTTTCCCATACAAGGTGTGTATCTGATTGCACCATCGGGCTGGTTTTTTAACCCGGGGTTTCCGCACATTCCGGGCAAATCAACCCCCTACACTACACTACAGAACTCGCACGTGGCAGACCAGAGACAAAGGGTCGGGGGGAGAGCTAGGGTCCAAAACTTTACTGCAACTAGGTAACATGGACGACTGCAGAGTACAGTACAGAATACAGTATCGTACCTGCTGTACTTGGGTGTAAGTATCTCAACTAGGTAGATCAACCCCTGCCCTTTCTTCAGGATGAACCATAAACTCATGAGATTTGGTTGTGAGCTCTTGGTATACTGTACGCATAAATGCCTGTGTCTTGAATACGTTACTCATAGCATTGTACCTAGCTATACTAACCATGTACCCTCTGCTAAGTCTAGGGCAACCATTGGATTTTGCGAATCGGTTGAGATTGCAACCCAATACAGATCGTCCCAATTTGATGTCTCTGCAGTACATATACACGATACACTATTGGATTGATATCCATGTGTCTATCGGAACGCACCATCTCCATTGAACAGATTCTAGAAGAAAAGTAGTTATGACTCAGCTGGTTTTATCAAATGCTATCGTCATGAGTCAAGTAAGCATAAATCGCGGTGAAGGGGGTATGTAGAGTCCTTGATATAAACTAAGGAGCTCAAATATTCGGTAGCATTTGCGGGACAACAGAGTTAGGTTAGATTTGCTAGGACTTTTTTAAAGTAACAACATGTCACTCATGATGGGGCGATGTGGTGCAGTCGCAAACCTTATTTAGACTGACGTATTCCTATAGAATGAAACATAGGTACTGGAATCGGTGATGATCTACAATGCGAGATGTGTGTCGGTACGATACGCCGACGGAGTATTCTACTCCGCGAAGATCCCCAAGACAATGAAATCTTTAGGAGATTGCATGAGCCCGAAATACCGCATCAGATCGGCAGCAGTGATATATAGTAGGATCACCAACACTGATCTACGTAACATGATCCTAGCAGAGAGGGTGGTGGTTTTTGGCCGATGGGGTAGCACTATAAGGAGCACAATAGACCGGCCTAGGTAGTTTGCCCAGGACTTGAAGAATACATATTTAGAAAGTTACACAGATGCCTGGTTTGTATGTACATGCCTCATGTTAATAGTAAACTTAAAACACTCATGGATCTATTCGGCATGCGGACTGTCGGGATGAGCTTGTGGCCAGATCCAGCCCATGAGCATGCTACTCAGCGATAAGCGACGCCCACATCAGGGACGAGCTCGGAAATCCGCTACAATGATCTGCCTCATTACTGCAGTATACATATCGCTTCCAGCTCGGTCGAGGACCGTTGTAGTCATCAACAGCCGTACGCGAATAGATTAGTCCAGACCGTCTCCTCCAAGCAATAACGGACCGAGAGGCTGGTTGAAGCGCCACAGGCATCGGTGTAACTAGTGCACATGCGCACCAACAAACCCATGATTGTTCGTGGTGATCAGCGAACATTGTCACATGTATGGTGGAAGAACCGTTGACATGTTAGCCGTCGTGGTTCTGTTGGCGACACTCGAGAATTCTCGTTGGTGGGACCCTCGATGTTCCCCAGACGAATCGCCATCTAGATAGAGTAGAGAACGCAACCAACACAGCGGGACGGAGTCCCCAGGGGTGAGTGCTTTATAGTGTAGGGGACGAATAGAGGGCATCTAGACCCGATCTCTTACGCTGGCGGCAGGTGAACAAGCAGCCAACAGCCAACAGCCAACATGCCGCGAGGCCCAGCAACCACGTGTAGGGCTGTGGCGTATTTCCACACGAAAGTCGCAGGATGCAAATTCATTCCTCTAACCAATGCTGTAGTCAGCGTGTTCTCGGCGTGTTATGCGCTACCGATTACGCGGAACCTGGCCCAGTCTAACTGTATAGGACCAGAGAAGGCAGACTACAGTTCTGTACTGTAGTGAGCATTACAAAATAACTCATGTCAGCGCCGCGAATACCGAGAAACCGCGGCCGCAACTTAGTGGTATCACCGCTCACCGGTCCCGATAAGGAGTCGGCCAGGAGATAACAGCAGCAGAGGATCGGGCTGGATCTAACAAGTGGCTCACCGGGAAGAAATCACCGACATACCGAGGGCAGGCAACTGGAATCATCCGCCACATCTTACACGAAAAGCAAATTGTTGATGTTGTCGGGCCGGTGATGGCTTCACTATTCCCGCACCACAGCACGTCTAATATTGGTACGAACACACGAACACAATCAACTGGTATAGAGTACTTCTATCGTGGAAAGCTAGGATGCCGCAACATAGATACAGAATGCGGTAAGCCGTTTTACCTATCAGTCGCCTGCCAAGCATGGATCTTGGTCCTTGGAGTCAGTCCCCTTTCGCGCCACGAAAAGGATACCCCCGCACTCGGAACGCCGACGGTAATAAGATTGCCATGCCTATGCTGACTGACAGCTTTCGACGAGATACCTCGTTGCCTGGACCGAGCAAAGAGAGACTTGGCAGTTCGACACTTGGCAGTTGATGATCGTACGGAATTTCCCTTTTCAACGAAACAGCCCTCATGTACGTACAATCAATCAGCTGCACCGGCGTGGTTTTTGTCAAAAGACCCTTCTCGGCTAAGATCAACCGGTGGGCAAAAAGAGAGAGCCGGCAACATCACAGCGACGATTCCCGACCAAGACTAGACTGCGTATTATGAAGCAGAAGTGCTGCAGAACAAGCTTCTGTACATATGCTTGACGGCAATAAACTCGACCAGGAATCAAGCCTTAGTGCTCATAGTTTTGAGAAATAAGCTCACTCTACATATACAGTAAAGTAATAACTGTAACGCACACCCACAAAACAGCCACGCAGCAAATTAAGGTGCTCACTGCAGAAGTTTCTTGTACAGTATGCTGCTATACTGTGCCATCGTAGTAAATGAAACGGGCGGTGAGTCGCTGAATAGCCCTTTTCGATGTGCCGAGCTGTCTGACTGCATAGGCAATGCTATATCTAGCCGACCCAGCTCGGCAATTGCTAGATAGTCGGGCAATCTCGACCGTACTACAAAGATGTAACTCGCAAAAGCACACCCTTATTTTTCCTTCGTACCGCTCTCGTATTATTCACTTATGAAGACAACATAAGGAACGTCACAAAATAGAAATTATAAAAAAAATGACGCACTGAAGCTTGGCTAGTAGAAGCTGAACCGATCCCCAGAGCGAATCCTTGTACTTAATGCTGTGATATTCTTTTTGACACCATACACTAACATACCAAGCACCCGAGAGCGAACGATGTGGGTACGACTGGGGATCTTTCGGTTGAACCAGGTGTTATTTACAACAACATTCCATTTCAACTGGTGCTTGCATTAGATATAGCCGTACACTACTGGTTACCAAGAGACGCCAGTAGCTCGGCGTGGACCAACACAAGCATTGAACGGTGCTTGGCGATTGCTTGACCAGCATTGTCTACTGCCTGCCAGGCTGCAAGTATACATGTAGCTGCATAAGAAAAAAAAAGGCCTCCCGCCGGTAAACCGAGATCCCTTCCTGTTCGAGGCAAAGAGGCTGTTTGCATCGACTTTTCCCACTAGTTTGTTTGTTTGCCCGCCAAGGAGGCAAATGTCAGCACCAAGCATCTTGGGGAAGTCTTGGGCTCTGCCGAGTCGCAAACCTGCGTGTGTGCATAGCAAGGCGACTAGCCGAAACAATGGAGTGAGTTCTGGGACCTGCCCTCGTGGAGTCCATGCCAAACCATGACAGACAGCCAGCTCATGGAGAGGGCCGCCCGAAGCTTAACTCGGAGGGGGAAGAAGTGATGTGTCTAAAAATACCCTAGTCAAGCGTTAGGCGGCGGAGAAGCACGACAGCTTAAATTCATGCTTAAAATTTTTGAGGGGAAAAACGCAAAGTCAAAAATTAGACTAAGAGGATTACAGATTTCCTCGTGGTCGCCAAGCCTGCCAAGGATCCACCACCGCTTACGAAAGAGGAGAGTCGCCAGATGAATCTCAAATATCAAAAAAAATACACTCCTCCTCCTCCACGTTAAAAGTCCCCTCCAAGACTAGAACCAAGAATGCCGGATAAGTTACCCGCTCAGAGCTGTATGCACTCTGGCGGTATTAGATTGCAGTAGAGTGCGGCGCCAGGCAGTTGCAAAGGTGCTAGAGGCGAGAACGAGGGCCTGGATTCTTGGTGTCGTGTGATCTGCCATTGTGCTCTGCTTGTAGACGTCGTGGCATGCATGACGCCCGTCGGGGACTTAGTACCCCATTCTAGACACCACGAATGTAGATCGAGTTCTTGGTGACGACCCAGGCGCATACTATGTACACACTATATCCGAGCAGAGTATTTGTCCCGACAACCAGTGGTATTTACTATCCGGTTCGTCAGCGTCGCCGCCATGGGCAGAGCCCGCCGCTGACGGCGACCAGGAAATTGAGGGTACAAATTGACACAGGAGATCTGCACCCCGGCTCGGTTAGGAAAGAAGCTTGAATCCTTCCCAGCCAGTGGGAACCCCAAACAGGGCTGGCCATCGTTTGATGACACATGTACATCCTGTTCGTCATCAGGAGCCCGCCACTAACAGCCTCAACAAGGGTGGTCCACTATCAAACTCAAATCCCTCTTCACCTGTGGCTAGGGTCTGCCGCCCTCTTGGAGCGATTGCACTGTGCGTGTTGACGCGCGAAAGGGCAAGCCATCCATCGAGGGGCCTGGCTCTCCCATTCCCTCTATGGCGCCATCAAGTGCAAGCGGATGTGGCTGCCTTCGTGCTGAAAATGATGATCTCTCCATTTAATACCTATCTCTGCCGTGCCGTAGGCAATGTTACTCCTCTTCCTTCTGTATTCAGCTATTGTGGACCAAGCCGTTGCGATCTCGTTCCAAATCCATAGGTTCATAGGTCAGCGGTTGAGTAATGAGCAAAGCGCTCTGGTGTTTGCAAAGTGCCTTTTTTTTTTTTTTCTCATCACGTCACGGGCGGAAAACCAATCATCGCCAGTAATCCATTCCACAGGCTCGTAAGACCTCGTGCGTTGTCTTTCACCGCCGGCTAATGTGTGCTACTCTCGTTCCATGTGTTGGGTCCATAATGAAACCTCTCGGAACGGGGTAACTCTATGATCGACTCTATTCGGCGATGGGATAGCATGCTGAAACCTATTTGATGAGTTAGCGATGCGGGTAGCTCTGGCGATGTTAGCATCTAGATGGCCGCTGACGGTTGTCGCTATCACAATCCTGTAATCCTGCATGCATGTTGCTAAGTAATACACCGTTTCAAATGATGAATCCTAGAGTTTCTAGGCGCGCCGATTGCAACTTTACTACAGCCACTTAGATTACGCATAGACCTTGAACGCCCATCCTGTATTCTGTACCTAGACGCACGTTTAGCGCTTGTCGAGATCTATGATGCAAATTCATCTCTCTTGAATCAGTCCACCTGCATACTCCCTGATCTTACATTATGCCTCCTCGACTATCTTCCTCACATCGTGGCCAACCCGTAAGATACTCGTACGTTGAGCCTCATGGAGTTAGATCGAGGCGGTGAATCGACAGTCCCAGGGCTTTGGGTATTTGAAATGACAATGACCCTGGACCACCCAAGACTGCGGGTTCGGGTGCCTATTTCAAATGCCACTGGCCGGCACGGAATCCCCATATCATCTGACTAGTCCTTATCCACGGCCGGCAACAAGAAGCCACCTAGGATGAAGAATGCCTAGGTGGACGGAGCACAGCAGAGGGAAAGCAGGTAGGTAGGTAGAATGGATCCTATCTGCCAGTCTAACCTGCTACAGACCACGATGGTCAACCGCAAACAGGGAGGGAGGGAGGGAGTGACCAGGGTCATGTTGATTCCTAACTGTTGGAGAGGAGGAAAGAGACTGCTGCGTGTTCGGATATGATCTGGTGAGCTGTTAATAGGCTCTTCCAACGTTCAACATTGTGCAGTGTAACAGAAAGAGTCAGAGGCAGTAATACCCGATTACATGTTAATCGAGGCGTGACAGACGAGGTCATGTCAGACAAACGTGGTCGCGCCCAATTAGTAGGCTGTACAAAAGGAGCAAGACTACCAGCGAATTCGGTTAAGACCTATCCCAGAACGAGAGTCCTAGGAGGCAGGATGGTCCCAAACGGGCCTAACAAGGTGGCACAACCAAGGTGCTATGCATTACAAGTACAAGTATTCTGTATGATGGTCTCAAAATTCGCCGGGGCCATTTGAGAGCTTTGGTCCTGTTTGTGCGTGTGTAGTGTTCCACACAAACGACTACATAGTACATACAGCATAGAGCATAGAGCATCATATCTCTGCCACAAGGCGACCGTTTCCCAAGAGCAAGGGTGCTTGCGTCGTCTTCGGTAAAATGCGAAGATCTGAAGCTCACACTCAACTCACCCGCTCACTCATCCACCCATTCATTCATTCATTTCCCTGACTTGCCTTGCTGATTCCTTCCGGGAGCCGGTGGAGACTAGTGTTGTACCATTTCTCAAGCTGAATATTTNGCGCCCTCTGCTTGTCTGCACGGCAGGATTCCTTCGGGCCCATGCTGCGATGAAGATGACGCCGGCAATGATAAGGCGGTAGTACAAGTAGTTCGTTGCAACTCGAACCAAAATCTAACACCGACCCCCACGCTGCGAACAAGCCGCCTCGAGGTAGTATCAACATGCTTTGGTCAGAGTAATATATATATCTTTACTTATATATATGTATATATATACATGGATATATACACATATATATACACATATATATACATAATATAAGTATATATGCATATCGGTATAAGGCTTTGGGGAAGCCCCCCGGACCCCTCCAATATACCCTCCATGAATTTGCTCACGGGCGTCGAGGAGCGGATGATACCGTTTCCTTGCAGGCGGCGGGCGTGAAAGGATGCTACCGGGAAACAGACAACCCAGCAAGCAAGAGGAAGCCAGTGCTGTGATGACACCTATATCCCTAGATACTAGGTAATAGAGCGAGCGCGTCGCTGCAACAATGTTACGTACGACCACACGATGGTAGGGACGAACATTGTACGCAGCACAAGTCACAGCAAACGGTGAGTGACGTTACCAGTTTTGGATATGTTTTGCCCGTGCAAACGATTTCCACATAGCACAGAATCCTGAGTGTCTAGCTTCCAGACAGCGCCTAATCTATGTAACAGAAGGATAGCTACACACGTATGTGTAAGGGCCGGTAGAAGGGAGAGAGGCCGGCACACGAAACGATGCCAACAAGGTAACAACATACAATACATGGCCGCTTAGTTGCCTATCTACTCTGCACATATCTGTAGAATCTCAGTAGCGCCGAGAGGTACACAGCACTTACACACTTGACATAAAGTTCAATTAACACATTTAACCTTTTTTTTTGCTCTTCTTCGCTACTGCTCTCCCTCTTTGGAAAACGCAAAATAGGCAAAGGGGAAGAAGAAGGAAAACAACATAACAATCATGCATTTTAGTGCTCGCGTATTACCTATTATATTCCAATCCATTTCATCTGCCTAGAAGTAGGTATATATACCGACTTACCTTATGTTACTCCCGTTACTATGCCCCTGTTGCCTCCACCCCTCAGTGAATTTACGGTACAGTGTATCTATGCATGTTCGACAAATGATAGAAACACGCCCCCTATTTTGTAGTGCGACTCCACCTCTTCCTACATAGCTGTACCTACTCGGAGTAAGTACAGGTACTATACGAAGCCAGATGCGAAGCCAGATGGTGGCCCCTTGGCGGTATCTACTGTACATATAGGTAGTGTAGCTGATGCTTGGCTAAGGCTTGGCACTTCTCTCGTTTGACCATGTCGACAGAATACAGAATACAAAATATAGAATACCTACATGTAGACGTACTGTACATAGCACTCCGCAACTCCATACCACACATACTATACATACCATACCAACCACAAGTATTGCTATTGCTGTTGGTGGTGTGGACCGCCTCATTAAGCTTACAAGAGATACACCCACACTTTGACGATTCCTTTATTAATGCCTATGCGCATTGGCTCGATTTGATCTCAGGTCGAGTGTTACTTACTTACTTCTATTACGGACGATGATGCATATCTTATGTTATCCCTGGCCCACCAACAATACCTGCCTTGCAGGCCTGAACCTGAGATCATCTATGTAGTATGTAGTATTTAATCTCTTTACTTCAGGGCTTTGGAGGCTTGACGAAACTGAACTCCCTTGCCTACTAGACAACGTGCTACCTAATGCTTGCTTTAGATTAACATAATATACAACAAAATTTACTATCCAATAGGCCTTCTCACCCAGGCGCTCTACAAGTACCCAACTCGACTGATCTGCCTACAGTATCCCACGTATTAGATGACCAGCCTCCCGTTCAGCTTGTTTGGAGGAGCCCTGACTCCCCGATAAACAAGCTCAGGCTATAACACAAGTCTCAGATAAAGCCCAAGCTAAGCGAGCTAGGGCGAAAGAACAGCTAGCAGATCACCCAACACACACCAGAGCCAGATGCAACCCGTCAGTGGCTTGACTAACAACAATATTGTTCTCGTTGCCTTTGATGTCCTTGCTCCCTCCCTGTCCCTCTCCCTCTCTTCTTGTTCCTTGATCACGTACAGGTTATTCTTATCACCAATTGTTAGTGGACAAGGTGATGGTCTGGCCCTCCCCTGTCACAAAGCGCGGATAGCATGGCCGCACGTGCTGAGGATGTGCTAAGACAAGATGGCTATCACGGGAACCGCCCATTGCAAGCCACATCTCCATCTTCCCTTCGGGTGACTTGAGTGTTTGTGTATGCTGTACCTCCACGTTTATGTATAGGCAGGTAGTGTATGCTGCCTAGGTTCTTGGTGTTCCCCCACCAGTAGATACTTACTCGTAGACTACCTATAGGCAGGTAGCACCATAAGTACCTAGCTAATAGTAGTATTATTAACGTTAAGTACCTAGCCAAGTAGGTACCTATATACATGCCTTTCAACACGGTCCCTTATGTACGGTACGGCAGTATGTACTTGCAGCAACAACCCCCTCCCTATCGACCCACCTATACAAAATGTGGTGTATGTACCGTATGTAATCTGTACTATGATACCTCCGAACCCACTAATCCTTGGGGCAACGGGCCAAGCCTGCCCTAAGCTATTCCAAGCCAAGCCAAGCTACCTGAGCCAAAGGCTAGCCAAGCCAGAGGTTTACCTGACTCGGGAAGGGAAGCAGGTCCAAGCCCAAGTCCAGTTAGCAGTAGGGAAAGAAGGGTATACAAGGTGCACTGTACCGCCGTATCGCTGTACATACATATGTACACACATACAGTAGGTACTCAGGTACTCAAGGTATCAAGTACCTACATACAGAATACCAATGTAGTATCGGCCCAGAGCAACCTTGACCACTCAGAGGTTAGGGTGCGCTTGCCAACCGATCTCTCTACACAATACCTTAAATACTCTTAATCTAATTGAGCACTGTACTGTACATGTAGGTAGGTATATTACCTAGGTAGGTATATCCATACCCATACCCCTACCCATACCCAATACCACCCTGGCAAAGCTACCAC
The DNA here is from genome assembly GCA_029590615.1 of Nemania bipapillata. Classification (NCBI taxonomy): domain Eukaryota; kingdom Fungi; phylum Ascomycota; class Sordariomycetes; order Xylariales; family Xylariaceae; genus Nemania; species Nemania bipapillata. The sequence goes on along the minus strand of JAPESX010000149.1, from coordinate 16,187 downwards.
CCCGAAGCTTATATTTATATACTTTAAATCTTGCGAGCGTACCTAACCTACAACCACCTCGATCTACCTATACAGACCTTGCTCTTCCAACCCTATTCGCCTTGGATAGCTGACTGTTGTTGCGCTTCGGTGATCAAGATCCAATAACTTGTACCCAGCTTCTACAACCCTTCATCTCAACCGTCGTCAGACGTACCATCGCAGCTCCTATCATCATCGTCATAACATCCTAAACCTTCATTCTGGTCTAGGATCCCCTCCATACATGCGCTGACACACCACAACTTTTACATATATCACGGCAACAACGTGGCTTCGTGGCCAACCCGCATCAACATATAGATTGGCAATCCTGGTCTGCAGCATCGATCGACAAGAGCAATCGTGGGAATAACAAAAAGCACCCGGATTTGCGTTTACGCTACGAAATTCTATCTCATACACTAGCTATATATGTATGATATATAACTACCTAGTCTAAGCGTTTGCGCAGCCAGCACTCCCATACCATTGTCCGCTGCATCGACGACGACTACCATCACCGCCACCACTATCAAGTATGTCTATACATGTAATCCTCCTTCTCATTTCTTGGATTTATATTGGCAGCACTAGAGCTCGCGGTTTGGGATGTCAGCCTATGACTAGCTTTTCTGTATATGCCTGTCTACATTTAGCAGGTTTTACTCGAAGAGAATAGTAACTGCCTCGTCATTGTCTTCACCTGCCGAGTCTCATATGCACTTGCACATGACTCAGATGGTAGAAAGTAGTCGCGAATTCTCGCGGCTATAAATGCTATACCTCCCGCCCTTCCTACCGTACAGTTCTTGCAGATTTATGCCCCAGCTTCTTTTTTTTTTAAAAGTTATACCAGCTAACATGAACATTGTTTTCCTTAAAAAANGAAGAAATTCTACGCACTCCGACGGTTTCGATCAGCAATTACATGCTATCTGACGCTTAGACGAACCACGCTAAAAAAGTGCCAAGGCCCTTTGGTGATCCCGTCTAACATCTAACATTAGATAATTGTTTGCATGATCTGCGCTTGAACCTCGTCGCTGTGGTAGGAGGGAGGGATTGCTGAAGCACTTGTACAGCAGCTTACGATACAGCACCTATTGAATCCCTCAGTGCTAACCCATTCGACTTCTTCCGTATATGTACCCATTCTGGTACCATGGAAACTTACCACGGCTTCGTGCGGACGCCCGCAGACGCTATCAAACTTTTTGAAGCATGCAGACTGGGCCTTCTACCTCGTGTGCAGAGGAGATTATCAGAAAAGGAGAGGCAGTCGATTCGTTCTGGGTCAGTGTTCGTCTGGGACGAGCGGGAAGCCGGCATGCGACGCTGGACTGACGGCAAATCGTGGAGCGCCAGCCGAGTTTCAGGTAGCTTTCTCACATATAGAGAAATGGAGGGAAAGCGAGGCACCGGCTTTGGAGGTACGCGTCGGACGACGGGACGGTCACCCGATAGCGGTAGACTTAGTGACGAGGATCCAGACGGCGAACCTGAAGGCTACCGTTATAAAACAGATGGCCTCATGAAACAATCCTTTAGCATTACAACTTCACAAGGCCAGCACTTGCATTTAATTTCCTACTATGCTCGGCCACATCCCGGGGGTCCTGATCTTCCTATGCCTACAACAGATCCCGTTCTACGACATATAACACCTGCCAAGGGCATGTACCCTGAATCCAGTTTGCACGAGGCCACTCCTCCAGCCTTGACCAGAGCACCGATGCCGCCATATATCCCGTCTCCCGGCCAGGAGCACGGAGGCGTATATGGACCATATTGGGCTTCGCCAGCCTGGATGGGCACAGGACCAGGACCTTGGTCTCCTTCCCCAACACAGATTCCTCATCCCCAGTATCCATATAACAAACCAGAAGTAGAAATAGCCCACCAAAGTCATACGCCATCACAACCACACAGCACGCCGCCGTTTCCGCTATCCACACCAACCGGTCGCCCTCCAATGGACCCTATCTATGAGCGGTTACCAGCACCTGCTAGCTACTCGGCGCCTGTCCGACACACAAGTCGGTCCCCTCGGTCTCAGCATCTCCAAGTCCAGGCAGCCCAAGCGGTCATGATCGACCCACGGGTGGCGACCAGTGTCCGCAACCCCCAAGGCCCGCTACCCGCTATTACTACGTCAAGCAGCCCTCATACCCCCCCACGCCTCAACTCGATATCTCCACAGCATATATCAAATGCGAGCAGTTCGACAAGTACCTCGGTCCGAAGGGCAAGCTTATCAAGTATTCTGCTGCACCCGGCTCCAAACAGTGAGCCCAATAGCGCGCACTCAGGAGGTAATAGTAGTGGTAACAGCTCACCGCGGACTATTGCAGCTGCTGCGCACGACTTGTCAGCTGACGCAAAGGCGATTCGGTCACTCGACCGCGGCCTCCGCTTCTAAACTAATCTATATACAACGAGCATCGTTCAGGCGTTTATGGTAAAAAAAAATAGGAAAATGGGTAGGTTCTGGTTAGGAACTAGAAATCATGGTCATGGGAAATGGCACGGTATTGGATTCATCACAAAGGCGCATCCATTACGGAATATGCTTTGGCTTCACAAAGGAAAGGAGTCATAGGGTAAAGGAGGTTATTTTCACGATGATTGACGGACCGACGACGAGGACAAGCTCGCCGTTCCACTAGATACCAATCCCCGAAAGGGGGGCAACTTCAGTTGCTTTGAGTTTAAGCGTTTTTTTTTTGTATTATAATGAGGGTGCACAATAAACCTAGTTGCCTTCGAATTTATCTTGCCAAGCCGTGAATTGTTGGAAACCCTATTTAATTCTAGCTAATGACTTCTGCAGCAATATGCAGGGACTTAGGTAAATATAGACATGCATAATTTTCGTAGTTCGTTTTGGTATTTTCACGCTTTTTCTTCCTTTTTTAAAAAAAATAATAATAAAAATAAATGATAGAAGAAAGAAAAAATCGAACTATTCATGGGTATGTGGCTTACACCCAACTAGCTATCTAGGTATGCTTGGCCAATGATCGACATCTGTTTTAAGGGCCTATGTCCCAACTTTAATTGTACTGCCTAGTTTCAGGATAAACTAACTAGGTATAAACTTCGTCAGCAAACCCCACACGAGAGTGATTAGACGAACTTTTTCGGTCGTCGAGTTTCAACTCTATTTGACGATGGCCTAAGAAACCAAACGCGATTACGTGCTACCTAGCGCGCCTCCCTGAGCGGTTTGCGCGCAACGCATTAGCTACCTATATATATGCATCATGATCGATCGGTCTCGCCATGATTGGACTCGCGTCTTTGGTCCCTCGCCGAATGTTTCTCTCTCTCTAAGGGCTTATACGCCCTGGAGTCTCGCGCGGACGTACCAACCTACGTACACCCTCCCGGCCGAGTATAGAATCGGAAATCTTGGCCTGCACATGTCGGCATTATTCATTTCTATTCTGTCTCGTCTCATCTCAGGGAGGCGTCACTTTCTTTTACTTGTTCACCTTTTCATCGGTGTTATCCCTTTTGGAAGTAGAATGAAACTTCAGGCTGATTCAGCCCCTTGCATGTTAACTGGATGCGATGTAGAAATTTTAAATCGGCAATCAATCAAGGTAGTAAGATGAAAGATGGAAATCATCCCTTCTCCTACATGGTATTGGATTAGACGTTAATACTACTTACTACTTACATGGTACCTATACCCATCTCCACTCTCTCTTTATGCGCCGTATTGTTTGCAGGTCAGACTTAGCTAACAACAGCTGACCGACATCAAGTCAGTTCTCAATCTTTTATCACATGCTACTGCTCTTATACCTCTATGGTTATTTTTAGGGAGTTTTTTGGGGTTTTCTTTTTGGTTGTAGGCAACGGACGGACATTTATCGGCATGCGCACGCGCGATCTCTTTTCATCGCAATCAGCGAACTCCTGCTATAAGTTTATAAGATTGAAAAAGGGTTTCTAACCAAACTTACTAATATGCACCACTCTATTTTATTTCTATAGCTTATTGATCTCTTTCATTCATAGGAAACTCTGATGAAGTCTACGTGTGTTTTTGTAACGTCTTCTATCTAGGAAATAGGGTTTCTCAATGGGATTAGGTTATGCATACTTGTAGCATACTAGGCAAGCTGCCGGCAGGCAAGGCTCCACGTTTTGCCTTGTGCCAGTTTCGGTCTAGCCAGCCGGCCGGCCGGTATCTGCCCGTAGATACAGAATACTTACAGAATATTGTAGAAGCGAACCCATCTTTAAAATTAAGTTTGTTATTGCTCAAGCATCATGTACGCATATAACTTAAACTTATTTACATATTTATATGTAGACGCCACGAGTAGCCTTACATATGGCTATGCAGTTGGTATTCTGTACTCGATCTAAAATTGACAACCTCCCTGGGAGGTAGCACAGATAAGCTTTTGCCCTGCTGAGAGCTTACATGGTATATGAGTTCTTTCGGCATGTATCTTTTTGCTTCGAGTACATAATCGACATGTCACATATCCTCTTGCACATAAGACAGGTATATCAGAAATAAGCATTTATTGTGAGACTGAGCGGTCGAACCGCTTATAAATACTATATAGGCATTGTAGCACAGCCAAGTGCTGGCTGGCTGCCTTGGTATTATTCGTATCAGACGCTCTTGGCGCTCCCGGTCCTACAGTACATTGGTAGGTAAGAGGGTCTGAGTGCACTATAGGTATACCTCGGCAGCAAAAGAAAGTGCGTGTCCGTGTGTGTATGTGCGCGCGCGAGTAGCGGAACGGAACCTAAGATAGTTTACTTAGTAGATGGGGAAGGGTTGGTTGGTTGGTACGGCTAGAAACTGCCATATGCTGCGAAGTATTACACGTAGGTATTACATATACGGGCTCGCGCTCGCGTCAGCAGGCAGTAGGCAGCATGATAAAGGAATGGAGAGGGAACTTGCACAATTGATTCAACAAAAGTACATCATGCAAAGCAAGTATTCGAGCAGGCGGCTGGCCAATCTCGCGCAAAAGAAATCGAGATAGGGCTACAGGAAACGTGGCTCGCGTGCTAGATACGCATCAGGAAGCGCCAGACAGAGAGAGAGGATGGCAGGGGGGAAACGTGTGTGTCACGGAATTCGAATGCAAGCCGGAGGGATCAAGACCACGGGCCACGGGGATGTGACGGCTTTTGGGGGGGCAGAGGTAACGGCGGAATCCCTATACGTGCCACTCCTGTGCGTGAGCACTGGGATTTTACGTTTCTGTTGGGTTGCAATATGGATTGTCGATCGATTCACTTGCCTATTCTGGTGTCATCTTGCATATCGAGGCTTGAGCCTCTTTTTTTTTTTTTTNCTGTCTAATTGTTTTTCTGGGTCCTCGAGATGAGATGATATGTGAGTTTTCTTTTACCGCCGTTTGCGCTACGACTTACCACGATGCTACACTACTTACAAGTGACCTACGCTTAGGTACCTGCATATATACCTACATAATAGCGAGATGATAGATGCATGTGCCTATCGTCGCATTCCGGACACGAGCACGGGGGCGAGCTGCGAATGCCGTGAGCTGTATGTATGTAAGAGCTGCGAGGGCTCATAAGATAAGATGACGATGGAGAGCTGTCATATCACACACACCAAAACAGCGCGCACACACGAGCCCCCCTCCCCGGCTACAATTGGTCTGGCTCGAGTCTAAACCTTAACGCCACGTTCCTTGCGGTCTGGCATACGCATGCACTCCTTGGCGAACAGCCAAGGCCAGCCACCCCCCGCTATGGCCCCCATGACCTACAGAAAAGAATAGAATAGAGTACTGTGCCTCTGAAGACGTAACCTTATATTATAGATAGTTTATACCTGCGTGCGTCTGCTGTATGCAGTATGGGGATAGTATATTGTACATGGACATGTATCCTGTACGTAGACAATGTAGGTACCTACAGACAGACAAACAAGCAGGCAGACAGACTGACAGACAGACTGATAGACGTCGGACAGAAAGACAATGCCGACCCGATGTCCTTCCGCAAAGCAACATACAGTATGCATGCATGCATACATACTTGTATGTATATAGCGCGTCCTCGTAGTTCTTCCGACACCTCCGACCGCTATCTATGTGTCAGTACTGCATGAGAACTCATTCGTGTCTCATTTCGGGTCTTAGATCCAGATAAGAAGGACAACAAAAGAAAACAACAAAAAAAGGACTAAGGAATCAATGCGCTGCCTGCCGGTTGACTACTCGATGTGCCAGCTGAGCGCACGAGGCAGGCAAAAGCAGCTTCTGTTACATCCCGAAGATGCCGCCGGCCGGCAAGACTGCACTGGAGGATTCTCATACAGGCTCAACACGCCAGAGGCAGTTAGCTTGGCCGGTCCGAACTCCAATGGAGCGGTTCAACCGTGCTCCAGCCCCCCCGGGCGTTAAGCTTATTAATAGGTAATCCCCCATCACGGCGCCGAGGCAGACAGGCGGCTTAGGCTTACAAGCAGGTAGCATTAGTACTTACTTACAGTACTTACTTGCTGTGATAACTAACGGAGACCCAAGCACGACGAGGCGTCGTGGGGGACGTGGCTAGCGCCGACTAGGTCCTCCCAACAGTCTGGATGCCCGCCCAAAACCGTCTTAGGATTCTTTCCAGCGCCTCTCCGCGCCGGCAAGGTATACTATGTAGCACTATTGCTTCGTCCATCGGCCCGGTTTGGCTTGGGCGAGCAGCGGACGTGCGAATGAGTGGTGCGTGTGCAGTGCTCCAGTGTTGCAGGGAATGAGTGACATGGAGGGGAAACATCTTGTGGGACCGGTCGGAGATTGTTGAGGCATTCGGTGTTTTGCTTGGGACTCCCCTCCCTCGGTGTATTGCGCCGACCTCGAACACACAAGAACTATTCTATTCTGTAGCAGGAGGGCACAGAGCAGAAAGTGATACGTGACCTCTGGGCGTCGTGCCGCTAACAGCGAACATGGAGGGAATGCAGACAGAAGTGCCGTGTCACACCGCCGAGAATACACGTACCTCTCTCTCACCAAGGACATATGACCCGAACAAACCTAGTCGTCCATATAGACAATCTAACTATGTCTTGGGACAACATGTTGGTGGCCTAAAGTTTGCTAGCTGCTAGCATCTACTTATCTAGTCCCTCGGGGGAATGTACAGGCGACAGCGCACGACAGGACACGACCGTGGGAGATATGAGATATCAACAACAGGTTATCGTCCCGCAAAACTATGTATGCACAGAAGGGCGGAGATTTAGAGTTATCGGCGAGTTCCCTCTCTTCATCCCTCTTCCCGCGGACGATCATTGAGGGGCAATTCCCCCCCTCCCACAAAATAAAGCCCAGGGCTAGGGCTTCTTGCAGTTAACGGTTAGTTCGTCCGGTGTCGTGCCAACTTCTTGGGGACTGCTAAGAAAAAACTACAGGTAACGCAGGTACCTCGTCAAAGAAGGGAGCTAGAAGAAGACGCCGAGCTTTAGTCCTGCTACCAGTTCGTCCTTGTGCAGGGTTGGGCCTGGATCAAGTGACGGTGTCATCTATGTACACAGCAGTCCAGATTATATGTCAAGCGGCGCCCTAAAAACAAAAAAAACTCTAAATAAATGCGATGCGCCAGGGCAGGCATAGGCGTACGCGTAGTGACTCCTGCGGGTTTGGCTCGAAACGGCTCGATTTCCAGTAGGAGAGGACTTGTCACTCTGCTAGTACTACTGCACAGTACTTCTCCAGTGGGCAAGCTGCCGGTAGTAGTCGAGATCTAGATGATCATATAGGTACAAAGGTAGGGAGGTACTGTGCACGAAGTTCATAGCTTCGCGCCACAAGAGGCCATATGTTTCACATTCATCTAGACTTCGCGCCGTACCTAAGTACTATCTATCGTAGGCGCCTTGAAGCAACACTAAATTTCGACCAGCTTACAGTGTATTTGCATCCTTGCATTCATATTCATAATGATCGAATTGATCCTACTTCACGTGGTACTCTATTTCAGCCTTGCGGCTCTCTGATTTTGACACTGGTGCCCAACGCAAACAATACTAACGAGACATGTTAAATTGTTTCTGTGTTTCATATTACGTACCTAAGAAACTTAATTACCAAGCTGCCGACGCCTCCGGAGTAAACCCGTGACTCGTCGTATCGACATAGCAAACTAGGTTCAATTTCGGCCGGGTGCGGAGGCCTTGGGCACCATAGAAATACTGGACCCTTGTGTCCTAAGTCGGCGATCTGATAACCTGCTACACAATGAGCTTCGTAATACGGTATCCGGTTTCACACACGCACAATTAGTTGATAATCAATTGGCTGGGCCAATACTTCGTGGATATGGAGTTAAGATAGGCTAGCGTTTAAAGTGTGCTATGGAGAAAGAGTGACGATACATCAATTGTGATGTACAGAATACTCCACGAATATTATCCATCCACCCCCTATACATTGTCGTAGGTATAGTTGCAGATATATGGGGGTCTCCAAGGTGTGCCGTACATCGGATTCTATTATCAATAGCTCTCCCAGTTGTTGTCTCGCGCTAGAACCACTAGATTCGCTTTAGAATTAAGCTTGTTACGCCTCGTGGCTTTCTCTCCCGCTAAAATAGGGCAACTAGATGCATCAAAATATTGATTTACGCATGCATACGCATAAAGTAGTGCTATATCCGTCGTCTTCGCCATATCCATATAAGACAACGCTACAAAGTCTATTAGTGTCTAACCCGGGACACCAGAACCAAGATGTTTCGATATACCAAGAAGATCGTCTGATACGTAAAATTAAAGGCTGGTACTTGGCTCACAGGCCGAGTGGCATTAAGATTGCGACGATCTGACCGACCATTCGCGCGCATGAAACATAAAGCTATTCTCTAAAAAGATCGATGACCCGCTAAATAACCCACGTAGTTCTTAGTTCCAGAAGCACCTTATATGTGCGCAGATCGAACCCCCCCCTACCGTCCCCTTCCCCCCAACTACGGAGAATGTATTTACGTACACGGCTCCTGACTCGCAGCGACTGGACCTATGTTCGAAAGGGTTGGTCTGGGCCGTGGGCCAAGCAACTTGGAAGTACCGTACGTCCCATAGCCGCTGAGACTATCTGCCCAGCTGGAGGTATCTCTTGAAGTAAAAGTATCCGTGACACGAGACGCGTGGCGAGCCACTTGCTAAATAAAGTTCACCCCCAGATTCGTCCGCGGTGGTCGCGTCGAGTTTCCTCAATCGACCATCTCGCCCGAGGTGGATGGCTGCGAAATGCGCAAGTGACATCTCGCACCAATCTCTCAGACTACTACTGCCAGGCCGCGCAAGAAACACCCCCACTACTCTATCTGGTCTATACTATCATCGTGACCGCAGCTGGATGACACGGCTTTCTAGGTACATCGGGGTGCGTTCAGCGGAAGTAGACTATGATGGGAGTACTTAGTTCTAGTTTATGATACCTGTATCAACGGGCTCGATGTACCGTTACTTGTGTCTAGTGAGTCTATCTAGATGGCATATCGTCATTAGCACGGTCATAGGTGAGTCTTGGTCAGTGCATGGGGAAGAATCCTACCTGCCTAGGAAACCACCTACTAATAAAGAAATAAGAAAAAAATGAAAAGGTTACTAAGCAGGGCAACTTCTGTGATTCACTCCAATTATGTATAATTATAAGCATACAGGTTGGTGCGTTGTTATAGTGAATCATTTAGCTGTAGGAATCATAAAAAAATCCAAGTTGTAACTCAACTCTTATGCTTAACGTGAAAACCCAAGGTTTCCGGAAGGTTTAAATGTGTCTTGTAGTCATATAATAAATTTAACATGCGCCTAAACTCGTACATTTTACTTACGAGTATGTTAATTATAAGGGTATCGACATTCCTAGGACTATGCCAATCTACGATATACGAAGTTACAGTCGAGTATATATAAGAATCGCTTTAGATTGCAACTCAAGGCTCTCCTGCAGCTGAAGAGTTTTGAGTTAAGCGTGTAGTTTTCTTGATCCTACTCCAGTAGGTTAGTCCCTTCCATATACAGAGACCTCTTGCCTTTGCATTCACACCGTGCTCATAAGTCATTAAAAATATCAATGAGTCAACTTTGGGGATGGAAGGATACAACGATGGTAGTAGTGCAACATAGTCATCCCCTGTGATGGTGTAGTATAAAATCAACCGGTAAGAACTCTCTTCTGACTCAATATAATATTGTAGTAGTTGGATTCTGTCCGACGGGGGACAGTATCACATATCTGAGACGTGACGTAATTTCTCATAATTATCACTGACAATGACGACTGTTTCCCTTTCTGTACCTTTTACTTTTTTTTWAAAAAAWGCGAATAACTTGCGCCATATCATATCCTCAAGTATGATACCGTTTTCGCGCATTTAGAACAACTCAGGAACTTCTGGTACATGTGGCACTTCTTCTCCCTGAATTAAGCATCTTCTTATAGCTTTTCATTATCTCCTGTTTCCGTGGCTCAGGCCGGAGATTTGGAAGAGGTGAGATATGTATTTTGGTGAGGAAGTTGCACTAGGATAAACTGCAAATCACAAAACTAATTAGCTACCGTATAAAATTGTATGTCGTGAACATCTAATAGTGTCGTTCTCTTAACGTATACTAAATATATCACCATTATCACCTTATTTCTAGAGTGTTGCGTGAATAGAGCGATAGAATATCTAAATCACGAGTCTGAGATGGCATACAACATTTATCTTACTTTGAAGCTTAGTAGGTTAAGATTCAATGCCATATATACTGTAGGCTTTTCCGCGTGATTTTGTTGTTTCCAGGCTAACCAGCACTTTTCAGGTTGGCCGGCTGGTATGATTAGCAGTCCTTATCTCTACGTAATGGAATATTAAGCTTAGTGAGGGGATAGGTGTGTGAGGGTACTAGATAGCAGGCATAAGTCTTGGTGTAAATGGGGATGTTCATTATACTTTTGTGATTTTCTGTAGATTCTTGTCCGCGTATACTTTAAAAGAGGATTGAGGAGAAATATAATCTCAGTTGCGGATGCATTTAAGGTTAAGATGATGTTGATATTCCGAGACCGTAACTGCTCTGATGTCTCTAGGGACACATTAAGGTTTAAATAACAAAATACAAGCTAGAATTAACCTTAATACATGATATGTGATGTTACTAGTAACTAAAAATAGAGATTTAGAGAAAGTACCTTAAGGAGGTGTGTATATAAAAAGTATAGGAGCAAAGTTATATGATACGAGAGATTATTTTAGAAACTGTAGCTTATTCTCGCATAGATAATAACATGGCACGAGAACAATTGTATTGCATAGTGCATGGAGGTGCCTGTCAAGCAACAGCCGTGAGATATTTCACCATAGCGCGTGTCGTAGCTTCCCCCGTAACGGCGAAGATGGTAAAAATCTACATGCAGACGAAAAACCAAAATCTGTTCTTCTAGATCTCGTGATTATTTCTACCTTACCGCCCTACCTATCGTGACAATTATATCTAAAGCTTCTAGAACATCAACCAGGTAGATGAGGGCGGAAAAGCAACCGAAATATATAATATCTGCAAGGATAATATAGAGATATCAAGTATTTTATGTTTGAAACATTCTGGAATGCAAAGTGGTCTCTGCTGCAACACTTTTCTTGCACTTGGTAATTAAAGGGAAAATTCATAGAGCAATATCTGATACCCTGTCAAATACATGGTAGTGCCGATAGAATAGCGAGGAGAATTATATCGACTCCCTGGCCATGTAAGCAAATCCGAACACACGGGGCTGATGAGCGAAACTCGATAGCCAAGCCATCAAAAGCCTAGAAGTACGACACTCGACGCGTCCCCCACCCGCACTAGAACCCAACGTAGAGCCTCGACATAAGGAGACTAACAACCTGAGGAGTTAGGATCACCTAATTGCTCTCACTAATATTGCTGTATCTCTGGCGTATGAGTGATACCACTCATGCCTTGCTGAAGAGGAGGGTAGTGGTTCGCTGGTATTATATGTGTGAATATTCAGTATTGCGTCGTGCGGGATCCTTTGAATCTGGAAGCAGGCAAACGAATTACGCGAGATAGGGTACTCATGCCTAATGAAGGGGTGGTTGTAGGTGCCAAATAGGAAGACCTTCATACACGATAGATGTGATAGTTCTCTTCCAAGAGAGAGCACCGCAAGGGAATTAGTTATGTATCTGATTCTGAAAAGTGGAAGAGTTGTGTCAATCATCCACCAACTAAACTACTCAAGGTATCTATCTATCATCATTATTGGGGTGTCTATAGTTCCGATGTGCGACCTTAGGCGGTGGTGGTGGCGGCGGAGGGAACTACGACTAACACTAGAATGTCTGAACATTTGATGTTAAATAAAGGGATATAATNCTTTTTTTTTCAGGGGTTTGTACAAATAGGAACGACCAAATTAACTTGGCGGTGGATCTGTTGTCTTGAACGTGAGCCGGGTTGGGTATCATCTGTGTCTGAGATGCTTTGGTCACGTTATAAGAATAGATGGTAGACGATTTGCCTGACTATAGGTGCGAGGGGAGAAGTTGTATCGATATTGTCACGTCTGTATTGTCGACTGACATGATCGTTGTCAGAAATAATATGCGAGCGTTAGCATCGAGGAGTTTGAAGAATGACTCATAGGTTATGCAAGCCACCCTTTTAGAATAAACCGATGATGGGGTAGAGCATTTGATTAGTATCGAGGAGGTAGACTAGGTAAAAGTTGGGCGACTGATTGACCTCAATGATTAATATGCGCTGGCACTGGATGTGCATACCCTCGTGGATTGTGAGTCATAATTGAGGAGCCTTGACGACAATCGCTTCAATTTACAGAGATAGAATGAGTCGACGAGCGCTTTGGACACTTCTTCTCCGGTCGGACGTTGGTTATTAGGTAAGCAGTTGTAGATTGCCATCTCCAGATCTTGGGTCGCGTCCTGTCAGCTCCTGTGGCCCCCTCCTTTGGGGAAGACTCCTCGCTCTTCTAATCACTTATTAACCATATGAAGCACCACTAGAATTGGATGTTAGCAGCATTTGCGTATGGGAGGGCCTCCAACGCCGTAGACCACGTGTGAGCATAGGCATCTGGGACTGCCGTCGATATTTTCCTGCTGCGGACCTCTGGGTGGACCTTTATTGCCTAGCCTCTTGCCTCTTGCGTCTTCTGAGTTCGTTTGAAGATCGTGTTTTGCTGACTGTGTACACCAGATACTCATCCCCAGGTGTATAGGGTAGGCGGCTGGCCAAGAACACCAGTGCCACGACTGATAGATGCGATCCTATGCTGGCATAAGACAGATAGCGGCACGTTTGTTTCCGAAAGATGGGTACGTTGCCTATGTTGCACGTATTTCCCTATCATTTAAAACATCTGGGGAAGGAAAACCGTCTACTTCTGTCAAGCTTCCGCAAGCGATATAGGTGGCGGGGAATAGTAACGCGTAATGCTTTTCTAAGCTGGGGTTTATTAATTCGCTCCTTTTTTGTTGTGTCCGTTGAGAGATCCGAGCCTAGGAATGGTGTACCTGGCCCGAAGCTGACTTTGAAAACAAAAGAGTAGGATAGGTAGGCCGTCATATTGTATGGTCCTAATCAGTATAGGCATCCTGGATGGTGTGATGCCAGCGAGATCCTACTATCGAGGTAATGTATTCTGTACAGTAGAGGTACTGTGAAATTAATGGCGACAACTTACGATTGATGATTTAGGCGTTAATGTTAGTAAACTAACTACCCGACCTACACGTGTATATAGCAATGGAATGGTAGGGACTTATTTAGAGAAAATTGATCAAATGAGCTGATGGTGAGCAAGCCAGCGCATGCTTTGCCGTGACGAGTCTTTGTTTGGCCCGGGATCGGGGAAGGCCGAATTGACTGCGTGGCTCGCTTAGGCGCGCGCTCTCGATCCACCAAGATCGATCATGTGTTTCGGCTGTTGAGTCGTAGTTGCTGGATTATAACTTGAAAGGGCTCCAAAACATGCCTAGACAATCCAATTGGCAGAACAACTCGCCAGGGAAGTACTTTGCTAACCTAGTGTTGTTGCCTAGAAGATCTATCAGTCTGCAGTTGAGCAAGCAAAGGGCGGAAGCGTGCCCTAATCTGATTCGAGGGACAATGCGCTTCGGCTCATGGTCAGCGAAACAAACGCGACGGAATATATAATTTTTTACAATCAATTGAGAGCTGATAAAACCATGTCTCCGGAGGTTCAGCATTCATGCAAGGAATATTGACTGTAGCTTGTTGAGGTTGAGATGGTGTGCGTTGGTGTAGTGTGTGTGGATGGCTTCGATTCTGACCTGGGCGCGACAGCGACAGGCAGAGCGATCAAGTCGTTGTTGATGCCCAGCCAACAATTAGGGTTTCACATGGATGGAAAACTTCCTTTGCATTAAAAAGATGGCTAGGAAGTAGACGATTCCAATGGAAGTATTTTTAATTAATAATTAAAGAGATTTGCATTCATTATGTTGAATGCGACAAAGTGTTGCGATTCGGAGCGCGCGGGCATCAGACCAAGAAACCAGACCCGGCACATTAAATGATATCTTTATTGAGTTGGCCTAGATGAAAATGGATCTAGTCTTGCGTTTTGCCCCATTCCCGTAGTAAAAATCCTAGCAATTGATCGACGAGAATAGAAAGAGAAATAAATGGCTCAATTGATCACTAGACCGGCGAACAAGTGTGGGAGGTTCAATGGAAGAAAAGAGAGAAGACGAGGACGAGGACAGGCGGGATCGAGGGGGGGGAGGGGGAATGGCGGAGAGTTGGGTGAGAGAATTGGATTTCGAGACTGAGGCGCATGATTTGATCAGAGTTGGAGTATGCCAATGCTGGCGTGGCGGTCTCGACCAATCAGAAAATTCGACATGAACAAATCGGGGACTGCAAATAGTGATGACCTCGTAGGACAACGCTTGGCCGGGGGGTGGAGGGGAAGGGAAGGGGAGGGGAGCATTAGGGAGGATGGAGAATGCCTGAGAGCTATAGTGTATAAGTTAGGTATGCACTTGTAAAGCTGGTACCCACCCAGAATAGAATGGCATCAACAGAGGATGGGGGAAATGCAGAGTTGTTGGGTGTGTAAGTAGGTAAGCAAAGGAGGTACCTACATACTTCCGTACGCGCATAAGGTGGTGGTAGCAGCAGTTGCAACTACATAGCTAGGCGAGCTGGCGAGCAAGCAAAGCAATGGAAGCAATCAAGGTCCAGACTCCAAGATCACAACTGATCCCTGGTGGGTATCCATTTAATAAGCTCTGAATTGTCTGATTGGCTGCATAGGAACCGGTAGAGGCTGTGCTATGTGTCAAAATATCCTGCGCTTGAAGATTGTCTAAGCCCAATGAGGTAAAACAGCATGTGTTTCACAAAATCAAGCCAGCAATCGACAGAGATATGCGTACATACGAGTTGCTTTATTATTCGCTTACTCTTCTTGTCCATCACCCATCTCAACCATTCATGAGCAAGAGGAACATGCAAGACAACATGCCGTGCCGAGATCAACGTGGGTAAAAACACATGATGATGAAGACGTACTCTATACTATCTATATTATACCTACCCATTTACCAATCTATCTTTCTTGACGCATGTACTAATTCTAATTCATCATGATAATTATAAACACTCACTAATGTTCTGAGCATTGCAATGCATAGATAAAATTGCAATCGAGAAAGAATTTGATTACATTGTTCAGACAGGAGAATAAATAAAATTATTAAAGTGAGTATGAAAAGTGATGTACATATGTGGAAGAAGGAGAGAGGATTATAAAAAAAAATCACACGAAAAAGACAACAATGTGTAATAATTAGAATAGAAATGAGTACCAAGATAGAGAGGTATGTGGTGGAGCCTGAGTGAAGGAAGGATCCAAGAAGTGCAAGGAAGTTAATTTGGTAGGTAGATAATTAATGGACCTACCTGCTGCTGGCAGCAACGGTGACAGGGCTATTAGGCAGGCCACCCGCACCTAGATCCCAAAGCCGGCCAGCACAAAAAATTGGTTTTACTGATTGTGCACCTCCACCCCCCACTTTACTACTAAGACGTGCACTCACCTGCTCGCCGACGCGCNGTCNAGGCGCACCTCCCTCCCCTTCTTGTTTTCCCTCCCATCTCTCTCTCACACTCA